>CAMOHE010025867.1:0-11262 GCA_946598075.1 Artocarpus hirsutus | reverse complement strand
TATTTACTTCCATAACCCCAAAAATATTAATTTTCATATTATTCTCTTAGACATTTTATATTATCAATTTACTTAATGCCATTATAATAAAAATACTACATATGCAATTATTATAGCATCGTAAATGTTATAAAAATAAGAAAATATGCAACAATATTCATGTCATCATCAAGAATATAATTGTAGGCATACATAACCCTAAAGCATTATAAAGATTATGAATTTTGAGCAAGTTAAAACACATAAAAATAATAAATAGATACTTTAAACTTATCATCACTTTTGACATGAACATCCCAAGCACATCGATCCCACATACCGTCACCTACGACATTACTAAATAAAATGTTAATTTACTTAACATAAATAATAATAATATAATATAAACATATAGTATAATAGAATATAATATAATAATGTAATACAAATATATTATATTATAATACAATATAAAATTATTATAATACATAATTACTTATATACAACAATAATATTTACTTCTATAACCCTAAAAATATTAATTTTCATATTATTCTCTTAGACATTTTATATTATCAATTTACTTAATGCCATTATAATAAAAATACTACATATGCAATTATTATAGCATCGTAAATGTTATAAAAATAAGAAAATATGCAACAATATTCATGTCATCATCAAGAATATAATTGTAGGCATACATAACCCTAAAGCATTATAAAGATTATGAATTTTGAGCAAGTTAAAACACATAAAAATAATAAATAGATACTTTAAACTTATCATCACTTTTGACATGAACATCCCAAGCACATCGATCCCACATACCGTCACCTACGACATTACTAAATAAAATGTTAATTTACTTAACATAAATAATAATAGCACTAAAACATCACATTCTAACGTTAAATTAACATAAGTGTCCATAGAAGAAAACGGCGGACGTTACAGATATAAGGGATTTCAACATCCAAATCCAAAAAAAAAAAAATTCTTGGCCCTAGCATTTTCAACCACCGCAAGGAAAGGCATCCCAGCATATGATTTTCATCTAGAATCGAGTACAAATTAAGGTTTGTTAGTCTCAGCATCACAATTATTATCATCAAACTGAAGGAAAACAGCATGAAAGAAGACAACCAACCTTGAAGAGGATAACAATGGAGCTTTCTTTCTCTAGACCCACAAGACTTCTCTCTCTCTTTTAAAATCTGAAAATCACCACCAAGGACGACAGAGATGCGTGATTTTTTGGTGAATACGCAAGAATCTAATATGATCTCCACTTTTTGGACACATTTCCTTCTTCTTCCCCACCATTTTTTTGGTTTCTTGTTCTTTTTTCTTTTCCCCTCTTGGTCTCTCTCTCTTTCTCTTTCTCTTTCTTTTGTCTTTGAATTTTTGATGCCCCTTTCTCTCTCTAGAATAAGTTGCTTGCTTCATTGGTTTTGTTAAAAGCCTCTCCTCTGAATAAGTATCTTTTCACTTTCTTTTTAAAAGACATGCATACAGAGAGATGTGATGCTTACCATGTAAATCATTACACTCTTTAACAACAAAAGAAAAACTACACAATTACAGAAATAATATATATGTGTGCATAATAATAATAATAATAATAATAATAATAATAATATTATTATTATTATTATTACTATTATTATTAGTAATACATATACTAACATTAATTTGCAAAGAGATGTGATTATTTTCTAATAGGTTGTTATTTTTGGCAACTTATTTTGAAAATATTGAAGCATATTTTCAGTTTTTGAATATATATGTGCATATGTGGAAAGATGACGGGTACGTAATGTTTAAATCTCCTTTTTTTTTGCATGAACACTTGCCACCGTGGTAATAGAGGTGCGGGCTTTCCTTCGAATCTGTCCATCCACAAAAGTTTTGACAAAACTAAAATACACATTGAGTTCACTTTGACACTACCCTGGAGGGTCCTGATGACCTCCAAAGGCCCTAACTAATGAACTTTCTTCCAGATCTTGCACATCTGAGGAAGTATTGATTGTTTTGTTTCAGAAAGTTTGGAATATATAGAACTAACCATCTATGAGAGCAAAGCATGAATCATCACTAGACGTCTTTGGGAAAGGCATGCAACCGAGCTATTATGATTGGTCATGCAAACTATCTCATTTTGCTGCATAGCCCAAGCAACCAACGGGGCTCATATTGATGGCTAATTTCATACCAGACGCCTCCAATGACCCAAGCCCAACATTTCTATACTACGACATCGACCGAGTTGCTTCATGGACCTAAGCCATGCTTGGGGAACTATCATGGGTTGTGGTTTGGTAGCCCGTGAGTAGTCAAATGGGCCCGTTTATTTTGGTCTGATTTAATTTTAAGTCCCGCTTGTGGGATTGCGAAATTCATTGAATTAAAATAATGGGTGACAAAAGAAAAATAACCTAAAAGCCTTATTTTTACCCTATAGAATAGACCAAAAACTCTATTTTTACCTTAGCATAGCCCAAGGGGTTAAAATGCAAGTACATAAGTAATTTTCATAGCAAAAATGCCACGAAAAAAAGAGCAATGGAGCACTAAAAATGCCTCCGAAGCGCCCAGTGTGCCTCTGGAGGCACATCTCCAAAGAGGCCCCATCTACGTCAAGATAATTTTTGTCCAAATCAAAAATCCACTGTTAGAAGCTCTATGTACACTTCCATCACCAATTCCCACTTGAAATTTTGAAGAAATTCTGACGACATGCCAAAAATTTTAGACTTGACAAAAATAGAGCGATCGGGCACTAGAGAGGAAAGTATGCATGTCAGCTCTCTAGAAATAGATGGTCAAACTTAATCAAACCACCTAGGAGCATCATGCATAAAAGAGCTTCAGAGCAACCTTAAATTTATGTCCTTTTGGCCAACCCAGAAATCAACCTCTAAAAGCACTTAATGTTGCTTACTCCAAAGGAAAACAAAGTTAGCACGCGTGTTTGAGCACTTGGAGACCAGCTTTGGAGCAAGTTGGTCACCTTTACTATAAATATCCCTCTTCCTTTTCCTTCGACATAAGATGTTTAAAGGAACTTAAACCCATTTTCTTCTCACCATTTTCATAGCTTCAAAAATTATCATCTTCTTCTAAGTTTGCATTCTCTGAACCAAAGATTTTCCAAAAATTTTCTAGAAAACTCCTCATCTCTGTTCGAGTCCCTCCCTTGTTACTTATTTTATCTTCTCCAAAACCTTACGAAATCACTACGAAAACACTTAGAAATCTTATGAAATTAATCAACTAATCTTAAGAATTTTTAGAATTCAAGCCTCATCTTCAATGGTCCGAACTTAACTATGAAGGAAACTTAAGTTTGCCTTTGGAGCACATTTTTTTGAAAAATCCAAAGAACTCGAGAACTTTAGTATCAGCTCCTCAGTTCTCAAAAGTATCCCATATCTAATGATGAAGGCAGCTTTGTTTCTACCCTCTGAAGCCATTGCTCCATTAAGTTTTGACTACTCCTCCTACCATCATCGCTTATGATAGTTCCTTCATTGCTATATTTTTTCATGTTTTCTTGGTTTTTTGTCGCAGGTCTCATTTTGGTTTTTTGGACCCAATCTGGGCTTAACCATCCCCACCACTCGTTGGAGGTCCTATCATACAAATTCATCTACTATTCTAGCCATGTCATCGGCAACACTCGCAAATCAAAGATGAATGTGTATACTCCCCCAACAGGTCACACCCCACAAATGTACTGGACCCCAACAAACATATCCACTCTTTTAACAAAAAAAATATGAAAACCATAATTTCTTAGGAAGAAAATTAAACTTTGTGTCATAATGCTTTTGGATAGGAAAAATGCATATTAATAAAACAATCAATTATACATAATTATGATATATTTATAACATTTTTTCTTTAAAATGAAAACTCCATTAATTGCAAAGGATTACAAACTTTGCCGTACATTACCTATCCAAAGAGAACTTAACCCCAACCAATGATTCAATTCACTAGTAAGGACAAATAAAGCACAAGGACAAACTTTGTGCCCAGACCCAAAGGTGAATAGCCACTGGACATAAAATTTAGGGCTCGACAAGGCTCATCACATGATACTACAATAGTTGATGGATTGAATCAATTGATCAAAATCAGATCCTCCCTCAACAGGGCATGAACAACATAGTCTAGATAAAAGTCTAGCTAGACCTCTAAATATCTTCTGCTAATGTCGACGGAGGAGACAAACAAGCTATAGCGGGAGGTGAGAAGGCCAACTCCATTATTACAAAATGACAACTAAAACATAATGGCTATAAAAGCCCATAAGGTAGAAAATCTGCCTTTATTAAGACAAACAAAAAAGGATTCCACAATCACCACAGTCACGAAGTCTAAAATACCTATATTGACACCACCTATTTCAACTAGCTGTAATGATTGCCACGGCATCCAACATCGTCCTCACCTCTAACATCTTCCTTAAAGTAAGAGGCCCATCCCTAAATTTTCATCCCATCCCAATATTGAGTCGATGAGGTAGCCCTAACCAGAAGGAGCGTCCACCGTGATGTCAACGTCTTTCTAGGTGCCTTCAGAGTCCCTCCTCGTTAGCCACCACCAAGCCTCCACCTTCCCCTACCAAGATCTAATTTGGAGAAGAGCCAAGGGCCCTAAAGACACCCCATCAAACCAAATGGGAATAGAACCCAGCCCCCTTCTAATACATTCATTTCTGCAAGTAGGGAACAGTACCACCTTTTAACCCTCGTCTTGACTTTGCCATGATCTTGATCAATCTGCTTCTACCTTGCCTGTCAATCTCCATTAGACTTCCTTAGCCCTAGATCCCTTCTTTAACACATCAAAAAAAAAAAAAACACAAAACTAGAGCCCATCCCCTTCCTCCAAGCCAAAGCACCGACAATCAGCCATAAATCATCGTCGACCTTCAACCAAAGAGGAGAAAAGGGGGCGATGCAAATCACTTCTTTTCTTTAAACTATAACCCTAGCTGACCCAATTAACCACTTCAATGTATTTATAACATTTTATTACTCCGTTTCCCTTTATCATTTTTTTTTTTTGGTTGTATTGCTCCTAAAAAATAGGTCTTTTTTTCTAACATACAAATGAAAATTTAATGAATGCTAGATAGATTCAAAGGGTAGAAATTGATCTTTTATAAAATACCAATGATTGAGCAACATAAAAGTTAAACTTGATGGTACTCTGCAATTAAAGACTTTATAAGTATATGTCATTAATTCTACCAAATATGTGTTAATTAAATCTTAGTAAGTACCTTTGTTTTTTTATCAAATTCTTTTGTTTATGGGGAATATTTCTTGGAATAAAAAAACAATGGTGACCTTGTACAAAAAAATCGTTAAGATAATAATAATTATTTTTTAATTGTATTTAAATACCTACTGTGGATATGTCTCCTCTTACCAAATGAGATTAAATTAAATTAAATTTTATGTAGCCACAATCAATTTTATTATAGTATGCCACATCGATCAAGCACTATTCATCTTAATATCAACAACTTCAAATGATCACTACCAGTTGTATATAAAAGCATGCATCATAATAGAAATCTCCCTCAAGATAAAGGATACATTCTCATCTCTCTCTCTCTGCTTTTTTTTTTTTTCAAAGTACTAATCAGTTTTAGTTTTTTTTAAATCATACAGTGTCATTTTTATAATAAATAGCAGTTCCTATAGGTTGTCAGCCTACTCCTACAAACATTGAGGCTACCCTTCGTATAACCAACCATTTGTATTTGATCCTAGAAAAATCCTTTCTACTCACCAAATTAAAAACCCTAGTACTCGTGAAATAATAAGATACAATTTATTTTACAGATATTTTTTAAACTAAGACTCACTATTTTATAAGTAATAGGGTTTCAACACCATGCACAACTATGCAACTAAGAATCAACATAATAATCAACTATAATCACTCATCATCAGCATCAAAAAACAAAATCAAATTAAAAAATCAATATATACAAATAAAAAAAACTCATTAAATGAAACCCTAGCTTCCTTCATCCAACCACCAACGTCCGCTCTCTAAACTGCTGTCAGCCTACTTGCTATGTCGTTATTGTCACGTGGCCTCTCTTTGTTGCTGACCTAACTCACTACGATGTCGATCAAGGATGTTAGAAGGAGGAGAGGCTTATCGATACGATGGAATTCAAGTTTGAAATTTAATTATCTTGTTTTATATTATTTAGTTAAATTTTTGACTTTTTAGTTTAATTATATGTGAACTTTGATTTGTGTTATTGTGATTTTTTATTTTAGTTTTTCTTTGTATTAAAACTTTAAATGGGTGAACTTTTAGTGATTTTATGATTTTTGTTAAATATTAAAAAAAATCAACCGTAAGCTCAAGCTGTTCAAACCACTTATAAGTAATTTAGTTTGATTTGCTTTAGTTCATTATATATATTAAACGGCCAAAACTATGCCCAAAATATTTTTTTTTTGTTTAATCGGTAGTTTGGACAAATAAATTTGCCCAAACCGTCCGTAAATACTCCTAGGTCCAATTGGTGTTGGTCATATTAAAAAAAAAAAAAAAAAAATCTGAGCTTTTCAGAAGGAAAACGAAACGAAGTGAGAATTAGAATGAAAGAGTAATTGTATTAACATAGAGCAACTTGTGCCTTTTATTCACTGCAGTTTTCTTTTGCCGAGTAATGTTAAGCGTTTTTTTTTTTTTTTAATCTGAGAAGGAAGCAACACGTTAAGCATTAGGCATTCAATGATCACGCAAACCAGAGGATTCAGCTAGAATGGAGCACATTGAATAGCTCCTTCCAACTCCTTCGCCAAGAAGTTTTTCATGTTTCATAGATAAAGATGCAATTAGTGGAGTCGTACATTTAACTTTATGTGGATCCCGCAGCCCTTCCACAACAAGGAGAGAATCGCGGATTCCCCTGTCATGGGTGACCATTGAACCATTCCGCGTAAGTTTCCAAAGCATTGAAAGTAGCTTTACCCAAAAACCAAGCACAAATTCACAATATCGCAACTTTTCTCCCCTCGTGGCCCACACACTTGAGAAGCCTTTTTTGTTGTGTACGGACAATCAGAAGTACTTGAAGAGTGATCACTGGTCCCCGCCGTTGAGGTGAAAGAATAAAAAATTGCAATTTGGTAAGTGAAAAAGAAGGGGGGGGTGCAAAAATATGGTTTTTTCTTATAACTTACATTTGGAGATTATATAAATATATCTATATATATTTATATATATACACCTGTCTTTTGAGGTGTTCATAATTATTCTTTTCAATTGCAAAATTATTTAATTAAAAAATAAAATAGTTATAATATGTTATTTAATTAAAAATAAGTAGAAATAATAGTTCAAAATTATAAATATAAATGTTTGGGAGTGGAATCACGGTTTAATATTGGTTCAAAATGTTGAAATGAGCAGAGGGTGAGTGTTGAGTTCTTAATTTGACTGTTTAACCTAGTTTGAACTGTCAGTTTAATTTTAATTAAATGTTTCATCAAATACCAATTCAAACTATGATAACCATTTGTATTGAGCTGAACTGAGTTGAACTAATGAACTATATTAGATATCTAATTTTTAGATCAATTTGGAAGAAAAAAAATCCTAAAATGATAATAGGGAAAAAGTATTTAAGTTGTGCTCGTTTTCCAAATTTGAGTGCATCCTCTTGTGTATTTCACGTTTTTCTTTCCTTCATAGACCCAATATTTTTTCAATATTTCTTTGTTAGCCGCTACACATCTAAAAAACGTTTTCAAATTATTGTCTTGATTTAGTACCTACGGTTGAAACCTTGATTAGAATCAATATTACTTTAAAATATTATAGCTGTTGAGAGATTTACATTATAATAGTTTTTTTTTATTTTATACTGCATTTGTAGAGATCTTTTTATTGTAGATAGTGATTCTAACCGTGAGTGCTAAACAAACAATAGTCCACTCTTGTATCAAATCTGACCTTATAATTTTCATCCAATGATCTTATTTTAATCCCATTGTTTGATATGTATGTAATTTGGTAATTCAATGTTATTTTATCATATTTTTAATCGTCATAATTTGGACATTTTGTCGTCATTTGCAAGCAATCCTATCAAAATAAATAACCATGTCAAGTTATGTCAGGAACCATATCTTGTTTAAGGTTCACGTTTTTTTACGGGTTTAATTTGCAATTCTAACTTTCAAAGTTCATAAATAATTATGTAATTCTCATACATAATCGTATCCCTAAGATCAAAGCGGGGAATTCTTCTTCCAACATCCTAAAGCTATGTTTGGTTGCTCATATTTCATTATATTAAGCAGCATGTATTATATCGTATTTTATTGGATTGGGATATATTATCTTTACAATAAGATGTTTGGTGCATGACATATTGTATAAGGGATTAAAATATAATTTTATAAAAATTAAGTGGACAAGATATAAAATTTTAAAATTAAAGGTTCAAAAGAGTTTTTTTTCCAAAAATTTTGGGCCAAATTGTATTTTTCTTAAATCAAGGGATCGAAATGTAGTTTTTAAATATACTAATTTGCTCTCAAATTTTAGAAAATTATAGGTTCTAATTCATCCAGGTGTTGGCATAACCTCGATTCTATATTATTTGCAACTACAACATGAACTATAGATCCAGTGTAAAATAATACAATATAATAGACTATATCCTTTTGGTATGCGATTTCAAATTAGTGTGGTTTTGAATTTTATTGTTCGAACCGATAATTTTGAACGTATGTAGTTTAAACAATGGTTTTAAATTGACGTTTGAAATATAAAGTTTAGATATAGAATAAAACATTACTTCGAGAAACTGGTGTTTGGAAACATTAATTTAAACTTTGGTTTAGAGAAGAAACGAAAATAAAAAAGGTTTTATGGTTAAAAAAAAAAGTTCAAAATGGTTGTAATTTAAGGTGGTGTCAAGTTTTTAAATAAAACAACCAATTGAGGTTTAGTCACCCCTTATACTTTCACTGTGTGCTAGCTCCTTTTTTTCCTTCTTCTTTTTGTTCTCTTTTCTTTTTTTGTTAATTATTTTTTGCTTTTATAAACTTTTTTCATTCTTTTTCTTTTTATAGAGTGTTTGGAATGGTTTGAACTATGAATAATATAAATCTCTCGTATGCTACAATAAAAGATTACAGTACAAAGCTCTCACATGTTATAATTTTTAAACTCAAAACTAATGGTTTAAACTACTCTTTTAAATACCCTATTAGGTTTTTCCCAAAAGCTACTGTACACCTTTTTATTTTTTATTTTTTTTATGAGATGACTTTTTAAAACTTCTTTCTTCACTTTACTACAATTAAAATATTTTCTTTCAAATGTGTCCTTAATATTTTTCCCTTTTGTTAAAGGATCCTTTATAATTTAATTTTTTTATGCATTTTGTTCCCATTACTCCTATTAAGTGATTTTTACAAATGTGTCACCAACTAATTTTCTAGTGTAATTCTTATCATATTAAAAGTGATGTTTGTGTAATTTTTTTTTCTAATTGGTCGATCAAAGTAATTTTGGTCCTAAACGCATCTATTTTTTAACACATTCTCATGCAATCTCTACAGCTATTATTTTCTCATAAATCTTTTTTTTCCCTAATTTGTACATGTTGAGGGACTTTTTAAAATGCATACTTTTTTTAGTTTTGTTTAATTAAAATAATTTTTTTTCAATTGTCTCTCAACTTTTTTTATTACTTTTTTTTTTCCTAAAAGGTTCCTTTATAGTTTAATTCTTCTTCTTCTTTTTCTTCTTCTTTTAAAGTGCTTCTTTAAAATACATTTGAGAGTGTTTTGGAACCAAATTTCAACTGTTAAAATATAAAACTCTCACATGCTACAATATAAAGTAAAAATATGTTAAAATATAAAACTCTCATATGCTATAATATTTAAGGTCTAACTTGATCGTTAAAATATTTTATGCCATTCTTGATCCTTTTAAAATATATATATATTTTTTCTTGTAATTGTTTTTATTAAAAAACAAATCATTATAATTCTTTTCTAGTTAGTCCACCCAAGCATTTTTTTTTCTCAAGTGTCTTATTTTAAACATTTTGACGCAATTCTTTCAATTATTATTTTCTCATAAAAATATTTTCTCTAATTTGCTCTTATAAAGGTAATTTTTCTTAATTATATCTTGTCTTAATGTTTTTTAATATATGAAACGGTATAAGAAAAGTAGAAATTAATTTTCAAAATTCAAAATTTTGACATATGGAAAGAATCTACAAAATTATTTCATGTGCATAGCATATTGCACTTAACTAGTTCTATAATATGAGACAAATCGTATTAATTTATCATTCATATTAACTTATACAATATAGTAGGCACATTAAATATTGTACTAATATATGATTATACAATACGTTACTTTAATGCTCCACAACATAGGTAAAAGAATTCTAGTACAATTCTTTAAAGAAAAAAGACAGAATCCTAGTAATGCTGCATGCTTTAAACATGATAGAAATTGTGTTCCTAAATAAAAAAAGTAGGTTTAATTACATAATTATACTTTATAGTTTTAACTATTTTTCAATTTTTTCTTTTATTTTTAGAAACTATAAAGATATTTTTTGAGTTTAATAAACTTATTAAAATTTTATTCCTCTATAAATAGAAAAATTGGATAAAACAATATAATTATCCTTAAACAGTTGTGAAAAATATTTTATAGAATTAAAAAAATAAAAAATCCTAAAATAAAATATCAAATTTTTTTTTTAAAAAAAGATCACAAGTTTTATAGCCTTTCAAATATTAACATTTTTTTTTAAAAAATTTCTTAATAAAAAATATATTTTGGAAACAAACTCGACTTAATTAAAAGGGTGTTTAGAAAAGTTGGTTAGAACCAACTTTTTGATTAAAAAATAGTGTAAAGCTCCACATGCTAGAGTAAAAGGTAAAAAATTGTTCAATATAAAACTCTCACATGCTATAATATTTTGACTTAAAAGATTAGTTTTGTGTCAACTTTACCAAACACCTTATAAAAGTATCTTTGTTTTGTCTTCGTCTTTTTTCTATCTTAAAAACTTTAAAGATATAAAATAGAAACAAATTTTTTATATTCAAAAAATACTTTAGAGTTTGTAAACATAAAAAGATAAATTAAAAAATATTAATATAATAAAAGTACTATAAGGAACACTATATTATTTAAAAAATTAAAAATTATTTATGTACTTTTCGCCATCTCACACAGTCACTC
>CAMOHE010025866.1:14141-61196 GCA_946598075.1 Artocarpus hirsutus | reverse complement strand
AGAAAATAGAGGAAAAATAAAAAATCTTGATTCTAATCCGTTTTTGATGAAATGAAGTTTACATTCTAGCTAATCTAAGTCCATCTAACTTAGATTGAAGCTTTTCTAGGCTTAGAAACTCCAAAATTTCAAAATACAAGAAAATCTTGAAAAATAGAAAAACTTTGAGTTTTAAAATCTAACATCGAATCAAAGCTTGAAAACATTGTTTTTGTTGTTGAATCTTGTTCCCGAGTCTTCGATCTCCTAGCCCGAAGCTTGAAAACGAAATTTGTTTTCAAAAATTTTGAGAGATTGAGAGAGAGAGTGAGAGTGAACCGAGAGAGACGAGAGAAAGAGGAGAGAGAGAGTGCACGGGAGAAAATGAAGGAAGAGAGAGAAAAAGTGAAATAAATAGAAGAAAAGAGAGAAAAGCAGTTGCATAAAACTATGTGTAACCACACTCTGTTTTCAAATCAAATTGTTTTATTAAAACTTAAATTAACAATCAAAAACAATTTAGAATAATTAAAAATCACTAAAAGAGTAAATTAACATAAAGTTTCTCAATTTTCACAAAATAATCAAATTAAGTTTAAAACACTCATCACGGCACACTAATTCACCATTTAACACTCTTAATACTATTTAATTAATTTCGGGGTGTTACAATCTATATCATTTCTAGATAAGCTATCAATTTTGACGCGAGAAATTCTAAGAATATTTTTAATCAGAGTTCATCGATCAATTTTGTTTGATTACATGGATATAAATAATATTATTAATCAGATAGGGTATCATCACAATTTCACTAGTAATACCGAGAAGTGATATATCTATTGAACATAAATTAGCAATATAAAGGTATAAAAATGAAACAATTCAAAACATTGGGTGTAATTTCTTAATAATCTCAAAATAGAGAGTATAAAAATGTAAATATATATTCCTACCTAGATTCATTCCTGTTATAATTAGTTATTGGCGACACTTGCTGTTGTGTTCAATTGTATTTCTTCCTGAATGAAGTCTAGCTCTCAGTTTTTAATATTACAGGAATGAAGAATCGTATCTACATATTTTTTTTTTCTTTGCCAAAGTCAAATAAAGTAAGAATTGGAGGTTGGGCGGTGTTTAACTGCTCCATGCACCAATGAACCTTCATCCCCACCCAACTATACCCGCCAACATTAAAAAAAATAAATAAATAAATAGTAATGCATAAAAAGTACGTAACGATCACCTGTCTTAACAATCTTTCATGTCATGTAGACTCGCTAATATAAAGGGCTGGTTTTTTTTTATTAAAAAAAATATTGCAGATAATAAAAAGTGCTATTTTGATCGTTTTAAGTAATTGACTTGAACGACAACGACATTTGATAGTAAGAATAAAAATGATACTAATTATGAAGCAAGAAAGGAGAGCAAGTCATTCTCTGATCCGTTGAAGTTAGGTCATCTAACATAAGCAACCTTCATACGTGTGTGTCTATATATATATATATATATATATAGTTATTTCGTCTCCAACTTGTTCAGCTAAGCCATAGCATAATATTCGCCATCTAAGTAACATGGAGAAGCTGGTTCTAGTTTATGCATTTCTTGTGCTTGGCTCTGCAATTACTTGTGGAGCAACAACATACACGGTTGGAGATACTTCTGGTTGGGATATAAGTACCAATCTTGATACATGGACAGAGGGCAAGATATTCAACGTGGGAGATATTCTAGGTGAGTCCTCTTGCTTATTTAACTTCTGGTTTTGATATGTTGACTTTCAATTTCCAAGCGAGGCTTTTTTTTTTTAATCAAATTGTTCGGGAAAATTGTATGTTGATCTAATTTTAGAAAAGTCGATTCTTATGGGCGCAATATGTTACGCATAATTGATAGGTTTTTGACACTTTATCGTCTGAATTATTTGTATTTAAACAAATTATTAATCCTGAACATTTAATGTGTATAATTAACCTTTAGAACTTGTCAACTCATTGCATGTGGATCTCTTTGAATGTTTAATTTAGAAAATTGTTTCCTTTTTTTGGCACCAATTTATTTGACATATTTGAGCCATGATGCAATTATTTGGCAACATCGAGGGTCAATTACCAAATTAAAAGTATAATTGGCAACATCGAGGGTCAATTACCAAATTAAAAGTTCAAAGGACCAACTGCGAAATAATTAAGAGTTCATAGGGTATAGTATCAAATATGTCCCGCATCCACATGAATTCTCATATATGTATGAACCAATAAACTTTTCTCTGTTTATGATTTTGTAGTGTTCCAATATTCATCATCCCACAGTGTAAATGAAGTAACAAGAGAAAGTTTCAAAAGTTGCAACACAACCAACTTTTTGAAGACATTTTCAAATGGAAACACGACCGTACCATTGACAAAACCGGGTGAGTGGTACTTTGTATGTGGTAACAAGCTACATTGCCTGGGAGGGATGAAGCTGCAAGTGAAGGTACAAAGCAACCAAGATTTCGCCCCGGCCGGTGCACCGCGGGCTACAACCGGCTCGGACCAAGGGAACCCTTCTCCGAAAACCAATATTAATCCTAGTTCTTCATCTGCGTTTAGCCATATTGGTGGAACCAACACTATTAATGTCGCGTCTCTAATTGGTCTTGTCGTTTTGATGCTATGAAATCTGAAGAATATTTGATTACTCTTGGTACTCTTCGTGAAAATTATATGTACCCTTTAATTTTCTTCTCTTAGATTTGAGTGTTGATTTGATGTTATTCAAGGAGTTTTTTTTATTAAAAAAAAAATTGTTCACAAAAGAAATGTTGATAAAGGGCTATTTCCAATGTACCAAATAGAGCCTGAAAATTGTTATATTAGTTCACGCATGCAAAATGAAGGTGACCAATATTTGCACGTTTTCTCTTTGTACTCTGGTGTTATACTATTTGGACATTCAAAACTTGACCGAAAATAAAATTTTTAATATTGAATTGTAAAATAGTTTATATTTAAAAAGATTTGATGTGAACTACTCTTTTTGTTATTTATTAAAGAAAAGAATCAACTTACCTAAAAAAGAGATAAACGGTTGAAAACTGTATATATAAGACGAAATACAAAATAAAAACTACATATAAAAAATAGTGTCTGGCTGACTTAATTGACTATTTTACAATTTCTTTTTGTAGACGACATTGCATGTTTTTTTCACTTGCGTTCTGGGACCAAAGACTCCGCACAGGAAAGTTCAGGAATTTGCCACCTGCCATAGCAAAAAACCAAAAAAAAAAAAAGTGGGTTGCCTGCCACAACCCCTTTCTAGCAAAATAATGCATGCAAAATTTGCAATATATCCTGTTCCCACTCGAGTGAAATGACCATATATGGTAGAAAAAAAAAGGGAAAAAAAAAAACAGAAATGACCATAAAAAAAAAGATAATAAAGAAAATATTAATAACCTGTTTGACATAGTAATTAAAACCATTAATTAAGCTTTACATTGTAGCAATTTTTTTCTTTTTTATTTCTTTTTTACCATAACATATGAGAATTTTATACTGTTTTTAATTAAAAAGTTAATTAGAATTAATTTTGTCAAACAGCCTATAAATATTCAAATAAAGAAAAGGGCGGACACAATCAGCAGAAAACAAGACGAAGGGAAAAATGATTCTGTTACATATGTTTCGGTCGCCATTTTTCATATCTTAAATCTTAAACTTATAGATTAGAAATTTTGAAATTATTGCAACCTACAATCTAGTTTTTTTTTCCTCGAAAGTCCTTTTTTTTGTGAAATTCTTAAAAATCCTTTAATCATATAAAAATAATTTTAAAAAATAAAAATAACCATGGACAAATTTTAAACCATCAAAATTTACACACGTTTTCAATTTAAGCTGGCATTGAGTAAATTAACATAAAAAACACATGCCATCCACAGGTAGTCCTATCATAGAAAGCTATGTGAAATAATGAGTTTGACTTGGTACTTTAAATTTCGAATTTTAAAGAAGCACGTTAGTTGTTGTACACACGTGGGACTTGATAGTGAGCATTGTCCAAAGACCTATTGGAACACTCTCGATCACCCTCTCAAACTTCGATTATTTACCTAAAAGGTAATTAGAGAGGGATTTATGATAATACTCTATCGGTTGCTTTGTCTTGAACTCTAAATTGTACGTTAGATTTATTGAATACTTTTTTAATTTTAATGTGATCTTAAGCAGATATAACATCTAAAAACATAGATTAACAACAGGAATCTCTAACTTAAGATCTCAAAAAATAAAAAAGAAAAGAACAATAATAAGAATATATACTAAATTAATTTTTTAATGAGTGGAATATACTAAATTACTTGTAAGTTGTAACATGAGGTGCTGAATTCCAATTAACAAAACATATCTTTTATAATTATATTCACTACTCACAAATACAACCTACGCACAAGTAAATTACGACATCATTAGAACGTTTAGAAAATGAGTTGAAACCAAATATATTATAGCATGTCGTAGAAAACATTGTTGAAATAATAGTAGGAACTGCAAATAGAGGGGTTTTTTTTTTTTTTTGGCTGAGTAATTGTAAATGGAGGTTGCTAAATAACCTATATATCGTTGGTATATTGAAGTTGGTGTGATAGTTTTGATCTATATAGTCTATATTTTATGGTGAAATCATATACGAAATTATAGAGGTGGCAAATTGGGTTAACGGGTCCAGTTAGTGTCAGGTTGGGGTCAATTTTTATAAAAATTAAGTCGACATTAACTTAACCCGTGATACGAACAAGTTGAAAATTCTCAACCCTAACACAACCCATTTTGGTATGGGTTAACACGAACATGACTCATGCCAAACCGTTCCTTATGCACAATGTGAAAAAAAAATGACCCTTGACCTGTATTTGACCTGCAACCCGTCTATGACCTGCCAACACTAATATATATATATATATATATATATATATATATAAAACATAAAAACAAACATAAAGTTAGATAGGTTTCATACCACAACAATAAGAAAGTCCAGTCCTAAAATTTAAAAAAATCCAACAAGTCCAAAACATATCACGAGCTATCATAGCAACTATTAATACTGTTACTAAATATAGATTCTGATGTAACTGTTGATATTAGAATGCTTAAAATGTCACAAGCTATCATAGCAACGACAAGATAACGGAACTGATTTATCTTTTATAGTGAGAGGTAGGGTTTTGATGTTTAGGGTTATACTATTTGTCTATATCTGATTTGATATATCATAACAAAATAAAAAAAATATTTGAATAAATATAAACAAGTCAGTTTTAGGTTAAACAAGTTGACTCGAACCAGCCCTGTTTTTAGAGGGTCAGTTTCGAGTTGACACTAAACTGACTTAGGGTTAATTTTTTTGATACTAACCTGTAAAAATTTGTGTCAAGTTTATGTCGTGTCATCGTATCACAATCTATATTGTTGGTCTTACAAAATTATAAAATTACCATTAAATTATTCTTGCAACTACACAACTTAAAAAAATTATATACGGTGTTTGACATGATGGTTAGAACCATTTGTTAGACCTTCATAAAAGAGCTTTGCACTGTAGCAACATTTTTTTTTTTAAAACTATTGTAGCAACTTTTTTTTTACTGTAGCATATGAAAGCTTTACACTATTACTATTAAAAAGTTAATTAAAACCAATTTTACTAAACAAATTAATAAATAATATATATTAATATTCTATTAGATCTAACCAAAATCATTTTTTTAAATATAACACTTGAAAAATGAATGTCTATTTATAGGTTTTATTTTTATATTTGTTGCTCACTAAAAAAAAATTGCTTTAAAAAAAATAAAAGAATAAAGTAGTTTCCATTCCCCCGTCCAGCAAAAGTACACTGGTTAAACAAGCGGACAACCCACCAGATCATATCACATCCCCAACACGTCACCCCAAAAAAAAAAAAAAAAAGCTGAAAACGCTAGCCTTCGCAACCGCGAGCACCACCACGTTCTCTTCCTCTCCCTTTCTCCTTATAACCACCACCGCCGCTTCTCACTCTCTCTCTAACACCTTCCTCTCTTCCTTCTGTACCCTCCGCCCCAAAACCCTCTCCTACTCGTCCTTCTCCTCCTCCTTTCCCCAAACCCTCCGCCCTCTCTCCCTCCCCAAGCCCGCCATGAATTTGCACAACAAGCACGGCTTCGGCTCCCGGACCCAGGAATTCTCGGCGGAGTCGTCGGCGATGGCGCAGGGCCCCGACGAGGACGTGCCGGCGCCGGGACAGCAGTTGGCGCAGTTTGGCGCCGGATGCTTCTGGGGAGTCGAGCTGGCGTTCCAGCGCGTCCCTGGCGTGACGAAGACGGAGGTCGGCTACACGCAGGGCCTGCTGCACAACCCGACCTACAAGGACGTCTGCACCGGGACGACCAACCACTCCGAGGTCGTTAGGGTTCAGTACGATCCCAAGGAGTGCAGCTACGAGATTCTTCTCGACGTTTTCTGGGCCAGGCACGATCCTACTACGCTTAATCGCCAGGTAATTCATAATAATCGTGAAATTTGCTCAATTTTGTTGGAATCAGTCAACTATTTGCCTAATTCAGTTCCATTTTTTTGAAATTCAGCGGCTTTTGTGATGATTATTAGTCTATCACTCCGGTTGTCGAGTTTATGTGGATATTATTGTGAAATTTGCTTCATTTTTTATGGAGTCAGTTGATTATTTTCCCAATTCAATTTAATTTTTTGAAATTCAGTTTTTTTTTTCTTTTTCTTTTTGATGATGATTCTTACTGTTCTGGACTCCGGTTTTTGATTTTGTGGATGTATGTCAATGATTCCTATGTTCTTGAAGAATCGTTTGGTATTTCTTCAAGTTTGAATTTTTTTTTTTTCCCCTCGTATGTGACACAAAGCCATGATTTTGGCACATCTTGTTTTCCAATTTGTTGTCTTTTTTCTTCATTACTAGTTTTGTTTGTTCCATTTTTTTGTTTCTCCCGCTTGTGTATTGGGACGTTCAAACAGAGCTTTGTACCTTGAAATGAAGATCATATATGACCATGCAACTTCCTCTGTTGGACTCACGCAAGAAATATTGGAATAAAGTAACTCAACTAACTGGAATGACTTTGAATGTATTTAACTTCAAAGAAGATCACAAGAATTTCCTTTTTCTTTTTCTTTATTTCTCGCTCCGTTCTGCTTTATGCCGTAGAAGTTCTTCTTGACAGGTTATTGTTAAAATAACTATTGTTCCGTGAATTTACATGTAATAAAATCAACTCTCTTTTAGATGCTGCTTGTAGATTTGTTGTAACGCAAGTTTGGATTTGGGTATTTTTGACAAGAATATGTAGCTTTATCATAAACTGTTTTGTATTGTTACTGTAACTTTGGTCTCACGTTGCTGCTTTATATATTTCTATTGGCCTTTTGTTTTTCATTGTCTTCATGCATCCGCATGAGTACTATTTTTTCATGTGGAGACAAGAGAGATTGAAAATTTTAAACTGCTTACCTTTCCTTGTAGCTAAGTTACATAAACAGTGATATATGAAGAATTGTCTCAACTATGGTAAAGAAAAATTAAGGTTCTGCTTACTATCTTGTTGCTTAACACTTCAACCCAGATTTTAGATTAAACAGATGGTACTTCCAAGTTCCAACAGCGAATATGCTCTTTAGGCCACAAATGTTTTCAGCTTGATACATGTCCTTTTATATGCATGTCTGAAGGAAAAATGGCATTACTTCAGCGAAGATGTCTTGAATATTGTATGGATGTCCAACTTTCTCTATTTGCTTTGGATGGCTTTCTCACTAGGATGCTCTTTTGTGAAAAATTAATGTTTCTCATTTTGCTTCTACATATTTTCACTTTTATCTGGTTACTTTTATCAGCTTTACCCCCCTAACGTTTATCATTTGACAGCTTTTTTGTTATCGTTCCTTGAGTGGTGTAAGAGATAGCTATGTCTGTCGGTGATCTTGAAGACGCTTACTAATTGTCTGTATCCCCTTTTAATTTCCCAGAATTTGTCAAAGTCAAAGACAATTCCTTGATTATGTATAGCTCAATGGGATAGAGTAATTGGGTGCTTTCAAACAGTGCATGTTAATACATAAGAAAGAATGTAGGAATATGCTCTGTTTTAGTCCTACGTTAGCAGACTTTTTGGTGTCACGCCTGCGTTGAAACTTCCGTATTAACAGAGCATATTCAGGCGTGTAGTAGGAGTACTACTCTCTTAAGACATAGCCAACTCATAAAACCTTGATTGTCCTCGTGAACAGGGGAATGATGTGGGAACTCAATACAGATCAGGAATTTACTACTACACACCTGAACAAGAGAAGGCAGCACAAGAGTGGAAGAAAAAACATCAAAAACTCTTGACCAGAAAGATTGTCACCGAAATCCTACCCGCCAAGAAGTTCTACCCAGCAGAGGAGTACCACCAGCAGTACCTTGCAAAAGGAGGCCGGTTTGGTTTCAAGCAATCTGCTGGGAAAGGATGCAATGATCCAATTCGGTGCTATGGCTAATCTAATCCATTTCTGCTTTGCAGGTCAATACTTAAAACTAGATGTGGTCATGCAAAGATTTGTAACTTCTGTGCTTTTGTTGAATCGATGAAACCTTACCACCAGTTTTTTGCTTCCTTTGAGGTGCTAGATTGTGTGGTATGCTTCATTTGTCTGCTTTTCGAACATAGATACACAAGCAAATACTGTTCATAATAAGCAATCTCTGATATGAACTGCGTTCCCGTGTCCGTATCAAAGATAAATAATCTGGCAGTTGTGTGTGTTCCTTTTTTTCTCTCTGTTCTGTGAAGGCATTTTTTTTCCCTTAAAAAGATCAGCCTCACATCCCATGAAATAAGGCAGTTACTTGCGTTGATAATTACTTGTGTTGATTTGTAATATGTATATGGTTCACTTTCCTCATATTAGTAGGGGAGCAGTGTTATTTGTCCCAATTGGGTTCTAACCGTGTCAGAAAGAAGAGGGTGGGGCCCACTTTTCATTCTGACGGGATAGAACCACTTCGGGTCAGCTGAATTGACATTTTTCTTAGTAGGGCAACGCCAGTTTTGAGCTTTGTGTTTGTTCGTCTTGCCTTCTGCTTAACACGCAAGCTTATGTACCAAACATGTTTTATTATGCAATCTTATTTAATGTCATGGGTAACAACCTGCTACTAATAAAACAGTGAGTCTTAATTTAAAAAGTATATTGTATATTAAACTAGAACCAATAATTTTATGAATAGTGGAGGTTTTAACCCTATAAAAGGGTTATTTTGTTTTTTATGGCACTATTTTGGGTGAATTATACCGAAAATTTTGACCTCATTGTGTTGACATAATTAGGAGGAATCCTATTAACTTTTTGTGTGGATTGAATTATGTCACAACTAAAAAGACTCATGCAATTTTATAAGTTATAGTTATATCAATTATGTATTCAATATATAAATTTCAAAGGGTTATACGGGTTGATACAATTAATACGATTATCAAATGGGTTGGGTTTTGGTTGATTTTTTTGACACGTTTGATAAATAAATCATGTTGGATTGATGTTTTCTGACATAATTTATAAACAGGTTGACATGAACATGATCTATTAATATGAATCGTCACTTTAGTCATAATGGTTAAAATTAGAGTGATTATATGAATTAAAATACCTCAAATTAGTCTAAGGTTTGTTTTCAATTTCTTTATCTTAAAAGAAAAGGGTAAGTTAGAAAGAACACTAAATAAATTTATGTGATGGTGCAATTTTTTTTTCAAGTAGTTTTTTTTTTTTTTTTTTTTTTTGGTTATGGCAAATTACAATCCAAGCCTGTATTTCACGAGCATTGAGCATGGCACGATTTTCCTTCAAAAAAAGGCACATAGAACGATGGGCCTGACATCGTATGATTACGGGCACCGTGGGCCCATCTCTAAAAGAAGGGCACTATGAGAAATAACCAAAAGGGAGAAGACAAGGTAGTCTGCCCATTCTCCTCCTCGAATTCAGAAATCTAAAAGTGAAGGCAAAAATTTTTAAGATTATTCAAGTAAAATGGCATAATTTTTTTATTAGTATCTAATAATTGAAGATAGTTTAGGATATATATTATGTTTTATCACACTAAACAATTCTCTCTTCCCCCTTTTTTTCTGCACCAAACAATATGGGACTGTTCGTCTCTAAAGCTTCCACATTTTGCTTCAATTTTCATGATTTTTTTTTGTACGAGAACAATAACGACCACCACATGTTATGAACCAATCAGCACCACCACGAAATAACTCTCACGTCTTCAAATTATGGACCGTCGTTATCTTATTTATTAAATGTAATTGTTAGTCACGTCCTATTTCTACGGTATTTGTACACACAATTTAGGAGGTACGGTGTCTTAGATGATAAGGACCACCCATTTATTTAAAGTTCTAGACTTGGAAGAATATTAAAAGAAAAAACTCTAATATTCGTTGGCATGTTGTAGCTATTTTCAATGTAGTGACCAGACTGTAATCACCATCTTGTAAAATGTTCGACACCTTTGCATATTTGATTTTTTTTTATTTTTTTTATTTTGAGGCATCACAATTGAAAAGGAATTAGGTTCTAGCGTGGTTTCTCTTTTATTACTTTTTCTTAATGCTTGGAATATGTGAAAAGTGCATGGTACCATTGCCGATCATTATTTTTACAAATTATTAGGCCGTTTGAAAAATAAGTTTGAGATAAAAGTTTAAATTGAAAATATTGTAGCACGTGAAAGAAAACATCTTTTGAGTATTTTGAGGGCGGATAAAATATATATATATAAATAAATAAGGGTATAACAATGTTTGGAATTATGTTATTGGTAAGAATTTGTTTTCTATTATCTTACCAAAGAATTCTCCAAACTTCAATATAAAATTTTGATAAGGTAAGAAAAAATATCTTACTTAAATTTTCATCAGATTTTGTTGTTTCGTACCTTATTTTATCTGTTGTGTTAAAACTTACACCTTATTGACGGGGTAATTTTCATACCTTGTTACAAATTCTTCACTTTAGACTTACGATCAAGAGCATATCCTTGAAGCGTGTGAAAAATTATCATCTAAGCATTGTCCCAACAAGAAACAGAAGAGATAATAAGTTGATGCTTATTTCTCTCTCTCTCTCTCTCTCTTTCTCTATTTTTTTCTCTTTCTTTTTTTCAATCGATAACGTTTGGATGAGCTCTATTATTAAGTAGTCTTAAATACGCTTTTAATTGATGGGAAAATGCCACAATAATTAGTTAGGTGGTTAGCCAAAGCAATCCTACCAAGATTAACTCTAAGCTATCCGGATAAATAACTCACGGACTTAAATCCTCCTTCTAAATTTTTACTGTCTCAAATGATGTGTAACCAATCATGTTATGACATATTAAAAAACAAAAAGCATGTTAAATCAATTAAACAATATTTCAAACTTTTTAAATGACGTGTCTTAAAATGATTGGTTAGACACTATTTAAGACATTAAAATTAAATAAAGGATTTGAATCTATAACTTACAATTACAATAAACTATACAGAATTTTTTTAATTACAATTTGATCTCTGTTTTGCTCTACAAGCGTGGAATTAGTTCTGTTATTTCAAGGCATGAAACTCAATATAAGTATAACTGCTGAAATCATATCATGTGAAGTAGAAAGGACTCTGGTTTGGTGAAAGCAGAATGTACTAATGACAGATTTGTTTTAATGGGGTTAGTTCTACATTCATTTATTTGGACATATTTCAATTGACAATATTATATTTAGGACCCAGGGAGATATGAACTACCTGACCATTAAAGAGACTTTTATATTCAAATTTTAACTTCCAATTTTGGAAGGATGATAAACAGAAAAACCACCAAGTGGTCACAAATTACTAATGAATTTACACAATTAGAAGGCAAAGTCTTTTGCAATTATACCCCTTGAAATAGTCACCCTTTTGTTTGAAGGATTTATAAAGAATCTTGACTTTCAAATACACCCCAACCCCACATCTTCTTCTCTTTTTTTTTTTTTTTTTTAAAAAGAAAAAAGAAGAAAAAGTTATATGCCAAGAAGAATAATGCACAGCTGTTTCTGTAAGAAATGAAAATAGATGCCATTCTGAAACTTGGCTTAACCTACATTTCTTAATTACAAAATTTATGAAGCAATCAAATAAAAAATGTTAAGAAGTGGGAAGAAAAAAAAAAAGAGCTGGCCCACGTTTAAAATTATAAAAATCTGCTGTTTAAGGAAGCCAAAAAAGTGGTAGTCATGAATTTTGCGATCACTCTTCTCATGACAAAAGGATAAATGGAATATTCAAATGAAGTAACGGAGTCGCATTATAGTAGTTGAAAGTAGGCATATAAATATTTGTCAGTTTCTATCTGTCTTTATTTTGCGTTTGCTTGGTAGGAATAAGGTGGCAATTGTGATGATTAAAGACAATATCAAACGGCAAAAGCGCCAACCACATTCGAAGTTGTTATTGGTGGAAATTCACTAGGAAGTTGGCCAATATCTTCACCTCTACTCCTTTGTTTTTCTTCAAAGCACGATATATATATATATATATATATATATATATGCATATTAATTTTGCTAGTTAAAAAAGAAAAATTCATTGTGTATACTTCCGCTTGCAAAGTCTTGAGAGAAATCTAGTATGATTACAGGTGGAACAACAAGAAAATTTAATTTATGTTTCCGTCTAGCAACATTCAAAGGGAGTTCTAATAAGTCATTCTCTTGCGATCATGCCACCACTATTAATAGTGTATATATATATATATATATATTTCTAAAAGAAATATATAATACTTTTGTTATATATATATACATAATAGGTGTTGGATCATGAAAACTGAAAGGGTTCTTACTTGTAATTCAGTAATTTGTTAGTGCATATTCAAACAGGTTATTAAAAACAATTTATTTCGGTTCTAAAAGCAAGTGTCCAAACTCAGATCTCTAATGTATACAGATCCAAAAGCATATGCATAAATCAAGGTGAGATGCTAATAGGTCGGATGTTGCCAGCTTGTGGACAAATTTAGTCATTAATTTAAGGAAATAGTACTAAAAACCTCTGTCTAATTAACGGTGGGTTTTGTACTAGTTAAAAAATATTAGGAGATAATCTAAGAATTTATTAAAGCATAAGATATAATACCACAAAAACAAAAATAAATAATCATTATATTACTATATGAATTTAAAACTTTTTGGACCCTTTAGTGTAGCAAAAAGAATTACATTTACAACTAGATAAATGAAGATTAAAATGTTAATGTAATTCATGCCTCTTACAAAAATTACTTACCCCGCTACTAGAAAAAGCTAAATTTGTTAATTTATAAGAATAAAAAAAAAGGTTACTGACATAAAAAGATACAAATTAACATGAATTTAAATTTAAAAGTACAATTCTGAAATGGATCTAACTATAAAATGGAAGAAATCTATTTCTTGTCTTAGACATGAAGTTATCAGCGCATTCCAGAGTGGATAGCCAAGCTGCCTTTTTGAAATCTAATCCAATCACATCCCTGTGAGTCATGAAAAGAACAAATTTCACGTGTTAGATTTGTTAATTTATTCTGATTGAATGAGTGAAAATTAGTTGTACAAACAAGAAAAGTCTTTGGATTGAATCATGAAAAAAAAATATTTAGAAGTCCTAAGTAGTACACTCATCTCTCTTCAAGTTTTTTTTTTTTTTGAAGTGATTATCAACAATTAAATGTCATCTGTTGTTCTTTATTAGAATTTGGAAAAAACAAAAAAAAACAAAGTTTCATATTCTGTTTGGTCACAATAATAATTTGCCCCTATTCTATACCCAAAACTCCCAAAAAAATAAAGATAAAACAACAAAAGTTTAACAAAACTGCAAAATACAGATAAGAAAATCTTCCAATTTGCCCCACAGATGAAGGGAAAAAAAAGAAGAAAAACAAGTAATTACTAATTACTTAAAAAAATTTTGAACAGTATTTAAATTTACAATGAGAGCAATATTAGCTGTTCACAAATGCACACAAAAAAGTCTTTGTATTCCATTCCAATTGCAGACTACTAATTAAGTAGCTTTTCCAGGTTGTTTTTAAAGTAAATAAAAATATTTTTACTTTAAAAAGTAAAAATTTTAAAAAATTCTGTTAGAGAGTATTTTTAAAATTTTTATGTTAAAAAATGTATAAAAATATTTTTAAAAATTTTTAAAATAATACTAAAGAATTAAATAATTTTTTTTTAGTAAAGTTTCTAAAGAGAGAGAAAATAAATATTTTAAAAAAGAAAATAAAATTCTTGCAGTACAGGTTGGATGTTATTACATAAACCATTCACACACGTAACGATGCAGAAAGAACGAAAGAAATATAAACCCTTTATATACTTAAAAGTGTCCTATAAGAAACTGAAAAACAAAGAAAGAACAGCAAAAAAGAAACCTCTATAGTTTGCAACAATGGCGGAGCTGGGGATCATCCCAGAGGCGACGGCGGCGATGCCGAGAGTGATAACATTCCTGTCGTCTCTACTCCAGCGAGTGGCCGACTCCAACGACGTGAACCGGCGGTTCGAGCCGCAGAAGATCTCGGTCTTCCATGGCCTGACCAGACCAACAATCTCCATCCAAAGCTACCTCCAGAGGATCTTCAAGTACGCCAATTGTAGCCCTTCCTGCTTCGTCGTCGCATACGTTTACCTCGACCGGTTCACCCAGAGCCAGCCGTTGCTGCCCATCAACTCCTTCAACGTCCACCGCTTGCTCGTCACTAGTGTCATGGTCTCGGCGAAGTTCATGGATGATATGTAAGTCTTGATCAAGATTTTTTCTTTTTCCTTTTTTGCATGGTTTTTATAATTCTGGGTTTTATTGAAAAAATTCAAATTCGTCTCTTTTTGGCTGAACTGGGTTTGTTTATATGGTTTAGAAGTTAATAGTCATATATTTTCTTTGGCTTTTTTAAGTTGCTTATTTTTAACTGTTTTTTTAAAAAACACTATAGTAAAAAGATTTAAACTGTGTTTTAAACCCTTGAAACAAACCCGGTTAATTGATCATATATTCAAATTTATGAACTTTGGTGGAGATTTTTGTTCGTTGTTTTGGGTTTTGTTGAGATCATTATTTTGGTATCGTTTTATTTCTCTGTTATGATAAGGGATAAGAATCTCAAGCACCCTTTGCTTTAGTCAGATCAACAAACTGTTTAATGGATTTTGAGAGATTGAAGAAAATGCAATTTCACAAGCATAATTAGTGGCAAGAAATAAATGGTGGAAGCAAACCACCGCCAAGAAAATGAAGAAATCCGTGATCCATGTGACAGAAACTGTCCTTTTCCAGACAACCTTAGAGATCAGAGCCTTTGCTGTCTAATATAACCTGTCTGTCATAACATGCCTGTAAATTTTACATGAAAGGGAAAAATAAAAAATAAAAACTGAGCAAAGTAAGAGAGTGAAAAATGGCAGCCTGATTAAGGGCGGCATAAAAAGGTGCAGTGGCCAAGTTGGCATTTGCTCAATGATTGGCCACAAAACACTTTGCTCCCCTGCCCAATTTGGTTGTGGTTTGACTGTCACTGTCTGCAAAGGAACAAAAACAACTGTCCTTGTAGTACTGTGAGTGTATTAAAACGCGTGTGTTTGGAAAAAGAGAGCAACTGTCCTTGTAGTACTGTGAGTGTATTAAAAAGCGTGTGTGTTTGGAGAAAAAAAAGTTTTGATCTCTAAAATTTTTACTATAACACGTAAAAATTTTATATTTTAATATATTTTTATTTAAGTTATATATTATAAGGCTTCATTCAATCACCTTATATTAAATGTGTTTTAACTTGTTCTTTTACATTTAACCATGTTTTACGTTGGTAAAATAATGTGTATTTGTATGAAGGTGAACTTTAATTTTCCCTTGACATTTTGTCTCAGTTAGATAGGGTATTAGATCATGTGTTGTAACTTGTTCTCTAACATGTTTTCATTAAAAAAAAAAAAAAGATATTTTATTTTTTCGCATTTAAACGTGTTTTTTGGTCGGTAGGATAACATACTTATGTACATTTGTAAATAAGCGAACTCTTGTTGGTAATAATTCTCGACAAATTTGTCTTTTCAGATACTACAACAATGCCTATTATGCTAAAGTTGGTGGGATCAGCACAGCAGAGATGAACCTACTGGAGTTGGACTTCCTGTTTGGTTTGAGCTTCCAATTAAATGTGACACCAACCACCTTTCACACCTATTGTTCTTACCTTCAAAGAGAAATGTTGCTTCATTCACCTCTACACTTGGCAGAACACCCTCCAGATAATACTCCTAAATCTCTCAAGCACCACTATTGCTTCAATGAAGATGAATCCACCCACCAAAAAGAGCTAGCTGTTTAGGCTTTTTTTTTTTTTTTAAGTTGTAAAACTCTTTGTTGTGTAGTAATAGTTTCTGTGGGCTCAAACTTCAAAACCCAAAAACCCCATTTGAGCTTTTGGCAAGGTGAAAAAAGAGAAATGCTCGTAAGAAGTCAAAACTCTCGCTTGACTTGGCTTTGGCGACAAGAGAAGTAACCGATAAATCCCATCCACAAAACAAAAAAGGTTCAAAAGCGTGTGAACTATCGCTTCTCTCTTTCAGATTTGGTCTTTGTTTTGAAACTTAAATCTTCAACATTTTGTCCCTTTCTTTCTCTATCCTTATCTTTTCTGGGTTTATCATGTCATATTCGTATTTTTGGACCGTGTTGAGTTTGGTAGTATTAATATGGAATGTACAGATGGGGAATTTGCCTTTACAGTCTGGCTAAGATGATGATAATGATGGTGAAGCTTTAAATTGTCTACTGAGACTCTCCTAGTACTGCCAGAAATGCAAATTGTGCTGGCAACTATGTGCTATAAGCTGGCGCCAACCATGTAGACCTTATATATTATTAGCTAACCGGCGTGATTAGCTTTAGCCATGTCTTTGGGAAGCTATATATATATATATATATATAGAGAGAGAGAGAGAGAGAGAGGGAGAGAGTACATAGAATAACATCATTAGCAAAGTTTTGAGTAAACTAATATCAAAAGGCAATAAGAACACTTTTGTATCATTAATTGTCATATTTTTGAAGACCACAAAATGTGTTGATGGGCCAATCTCACATGTGAGGAACTCTATGTCAATTTTTTATACCGGAAAATTGAAGTACAATGCAATGTCTATAGGGACCTTCATGCACATACGCCATAGAGAAAGCGGGTTCTTTTTTTTTTTTTTTTTTTCAAACACATTTGCATCATTTTTTTAGTTTTTTTTTTTTTTAGGGATTAATCCCATTTCTAGCTCCTGAACTTTGGGATCAATCGTGTACCTTTTGAATAAATTCTAACTTAATTTTTTGAATTTTGAAAGAATTTTCCTTAAAAATGATACAAATTTTGGGGGCTAATTCAAAAAGGTAAAGTGTGAACTTTTAAAATTTAAAAGACAAGATAGGAATGACCCTAAAGTTGAAAGGCACAAGTAAAAAAAATCTTAAAAAAAGTTTTTGGCCCATTTATACACTAAAGTTTAAGTTTTTTTTGCAATGTAGTGCTTGAATATTTTTTTGTAGCAATTGAGTCCTTAAATTTAGTTAAGTGCAACAATTAAGTCTCTAACCAAAATGTTAGTCCAAATTAAGACAGAAATGAATCACATGAGATGCAAATTTTGGGCTTTGTAATAATTAAAATATATATTGAAGCCAACATTGTTGTTAAAAAATCATCAACAATGATATAATTTTATTTACTTTTTCCTCTTTCTTTTGGGTTCAAAATTATACAATTTAACTCTTATTAAAAGCGAATAAGATGCATGTCTTCTAAATGGTCAAGTGTGTCTCACATGATAGTTTTTTCCCTTTTTTGATGGAACTTTATGATTACGACCTAATTGTCATATTTTGTTAAATTTAGGGACTCAATTGCTTAAAAAAAAGTTTAAGGACTATATTGCCAAAAACAAAAAGTTTAAGGAGCAAATGTGCTAAAAAAACCAAAAAAAAAAAACATAAATAAAGCAGTGCTTTTTGCTTGGAGATAACTCACCTTCCACATGAAACTTGCTTCCCAAATCTTTTCTTATCCTTATTTTGTTTTTTATTTTCCCTTTTTGCTTATTCAATACTATTACTTTTTGTTTACTTTAATTGCTTAGCATATCTTTTATTTTACAGCTGAAAGTAAGGAAGATCTACTAGATGATTTTCAAACAAGCAATAAAATAGGAAAAAAATAAAAAATAAAAAATAAAAAAAATTACCAAATCTGTGTTTTGAGTCAACGACTTCTCAGTTTGACTTCTGGAGTTAATGGCCTGCGTTCTTATCGGGCTCTTTTTGGATTTGCGTCAAAAATGAGTTTAGGCCCATCCCAGACTTCTGTTGGGCTTAAAGACCGACTAGGCCCAGAAGTTCCTCCACTTCTCTCTTTCTCGCTTAACCGGGTTGAGAACTGAGAGATGTGAAGGAAAAGTCTGTGAGACGACCGGAAATGGAGTGCGCGTGGAAGGGTGTTTCGTATAAAAAATAAAAAATAAATAATAAATAATAAATAAAAAACATTATTTGCATCTATGTAGAATATAAGTAGGGGATATAAGTTGAACGTTATAGATTTTGGTACTAAATTTGGCACAAAGTATATCGAATATCAATTTAACACCAAAGTTTATTGCAGTGGAGAATATTTTTCTTACTTTTAAATGTTAAAATTTGACACTAACACACTATTTTACACAACATTCAAGATGCTCAAAAGACACTAATGGGTCCACGTTGCATGGCCCGTACATAACCATGAATTGGGTTCGAGTCAGTCTATTTGTTGGTTGTGATGGTCTGTGAGTTTTGCAGCATATACGAAAGAAGCAGGCATGGAGACTCCACCAAGTCAACGTTCACCTTCTTGCAATTCAAGCCCTTTTGCTTAGACCAGTTTTGCTCATGTGCGCATTCCTCAAGATGTATGCTTACGATCATGGATTACGAGATCTAGCCAGTCTAGATGGATCTCACCCATGCATTTAGGCGACCATGGTTGCTTCAATTCCCCATGAACGGAGCTTTATAAGGTGTTTAAGAACTGAGTTAAAACTGAAAGTATTATAACATATAAGAGTTTTATACTATAACATATTTTTGCTTTATATTATAACATATGAGAACTTTATACTGTTTGAGTTGAAATTGAGATAGCCATAGCCAACACACCCTATTATAGGCTCACTTTGGCACCAAGGCTAATCATGCTACATGATTGCTGGCCCTATTATGTTAATGCTGGTCTAATCCTTGAACTAATTAGCTCTTTGAACGTTTCGTTAGAATTGCTCTGGTGGTTCTGATTTATAGTCAGGGGTGAGTCGTTACATGCAATGTGGCTATTCACATATGAATTTGTGTTTGTGTTAACTTAATTTAAAATGCAATTACTATTTTCAAAAACCTAAAAAATATGTTAAAATTATTAAAATCACCATCCTCTAAAGTGAAGTTGACCTTTTTTTTTTATTTTTTTCTACTGAACAACTCACTCAATCAGTTCAAAAAGTAGTCGTACAGGTTTTGAAGTCATTTTACAAAAAACAAAAAAATTTAAAAATTATTTAACAAATAATACTTTCTGTTAGAGTCTACATGTTAACAAGTTTTGTTCGCAATTTTGGCAAACTTATTTCAAGAAATTGAAAAATCAATTTTGAGATGATCTACATGTTTTTTATCTAGAATATTCAGTCTAAAGAGAATTTAAATTAGAGATAAGGAAAAGCATTAAAGAGAAAATCCTAGTTCAAATTGGAATCAAATTCAAACTTTGAAGAGGATTTAATTAGGCTCATTTAAAAGGAAAAGATTTGATTTGCTTTAAAGGAGATTTATTGAAGAACCATGATAAATTTATAAATTGGATTATGCCTTATAAGATAAGTGTTGCAGATAAACATTACAACACTTGGATACGACACTTGAATTTTAAACGGCCAATCCAAGATCTGATCAAGATGCTAGAAGCAGCTCTATAAAAGCCTCACTTCACATTGGCATTCTGTATCACAAGAGGTTTTATTGAGTGAGTTATTTTTAACATTCTTCGGGAGAAGAAGGCGAAGTCTTCAGGAGGACAAGTGGTGCTCGCTGAATAGATCCATCTAGGTGTTACAACACAAAGGTGACAATCAAAAGAGAGAGTCTGCTTGGTAATTATCACATTTTCAAAGTTAGTGGATTATTCAATAGCTAGGTGTGACCCTAGGACATAGGTTTAACCACCAAACCTCGATAACAATTGTTTGTATTCATTATTTACTTTCAGTCTTTAATGAATTTAATTAACCTACATTTAATTAAATTTTAGTAAATATTAAAACCCGGATCTTTCACTTTCTATTAAAGTCATTTTTAAAAGGTGCTCAATGCACGTGCAAGAAATCAAAAGTTGCACAAGGAAGCAACTATGACTTGTAGCACAACTCTCTTTATCCTGTTATGTGCCTGCCCTGTAGGATTGCATCTCTTGCAGGTAGCTCAGTTTGCACCTTGTGTTTGATGTCATAGAGAGGCAAAACCATGCCACACCGATAGATTTCTTGCTTTTTTACTTTTTTTGGTGAGAGAAGTCATCACCTTTATTGTGAGGACGTAAGAGCATATTTCTAATATTTTAATATTAAATTGATACGTCAATATCAAATTTTTGGTATTTTAGAGTAAAAAACGCTCTTCAATCTAGTGCCATTTTGTTTTTCCTATGTGATTTTATTGCTCTCAATAGTATAGAATTAAAGCATCTATTGCTTAAAATTTTATTTCTTTGTAATTGCTTTCACCAAAGAATGGATGAATTGGTGTACTCTTGAGAAAAATTTGTTGCCTCCTTAATTTCCCTCAATTCAAATATCTACTGATGATAATTGATGGAGGATGTTGATAGTTGGCTGTTTAATCATATCAGAATTTCATCTTAAAAACATTACCCAACAAAAAAGAGGAGAAAAGGAAAATTAAAAAATTTAAAAGAAAAATATAGGTAGATAGATAGATATGGCAGCTCTTTATTTAAGGGAATATATATAATACACACACACACACACACACACATATATATATATATATATATAACTAAATTCATTTACATCCTTCAAATTTCATGATCTTGTCCTTGTCCTCTACAATTATGCGGTGTTTCATATTTCATATCATTTCTCTTGGTACTACTACTTCTAAGCCATCTTACATGTCATTGTGATTGAGGACATCGTTTCTTAGCAATCTGGTCCGAAGATGATGGAGCTTTCCCCGCAGAACACGGTTAAGCAAATGTCTTACGTTTTTTTCCTGTAAATTATAATTATATTTTTGTTGGTCGAGCCCAAATCAAAAGACACGTACTCTTCTTAATATTTTTCTCCCCATTTGTCTCCTAGTGTTTTTATTTGTTACTGGAAAGCAGAAGAGTGGCACATACACACACATGATCGCACTTAGCAAGACCCCTTTTCTTGTTCTGTTTGTGCAGAGTAATACCTGTGTGTCCCCCCAATTAATACACAAGAAATTTACGTTTGTCTGATAATGTTGTAAATAATTCATGCACTATTTTGAGGTGCTTCCTCATTGTTTGGAGTTACTAAAATTATTTGTGTATCTTTTAAAACTATGGTTTCGTCAACTTTGGTTCTGTTTTTTCAAGGTTTCTTTCGAAAAACATACCGTTCTCCTTTTAGAATTATGGGTTATATATTTCCAAATAGATGTTGAAATTTTTGTAAAGGAACTCTCATCTATTGTGTTTTCTCCAAATTAAATAATAATAATAATGATAACAACAACAACAATAACTTGGGTTATGTTTTCTTTTGTTTTTTTTTTCGAGATGGGGTTATGTTTTCAAACTTTGGTGGGTAGCCAAAAGATCTTGAAATCTTTGGTTCAGGCAATAAAACTAAGCCAAGCAATCATTCCTAGAAATACTTCAAATGAAACATCCACAATGGAGGCCAGTCCCAATTAGCAAGTTTCTCTAGAATTTGAATACCCAAACCATGCTTGAGGCATAACGCGTCTCACAGCATAACCCTACAAAAGAGGTACGTATTTTATTAGTTGTGGTATCGTGGCAATGACATCCACCTTCGACTAGCTGTCTATTAAATACCACTATTTTTCTAAAAACTCTCGTAACATAAGTTTTATATAATATGGGTGGGTTCGATATAATAACGACGATGCAACAAATATATTAATAGAGCTTCTATATATTCAACAATACTATATATACTAATAGAGATTATATATATTATTATGTATTCAGAAATTTAAACTCTAACAAGTATGAAATCTTACACACTTACCGTATATTACATGTCAAATTATTCTAGAGAAAATACACACATCAATTCAACCTCGAAGAACATCAGCCATGGTGGTTTCTGCCCCTCGAACCTGCCGGTGCACGATTCTTTTGGCCGCCACCAAACCCACCACCACCACCACTACCACCTGAGTTCCCCGAACCAGCTCCGCACCCGGACCCGCCACCACTCGTCCCATCACCTCCAGATCCATATCCAAACCCGGACCCCGAACCAGACCCCGAGCCGGAACCGGAGCCAAAGCCGAAGCCAAAACCTCTCCCGAACCCGTTCGGAGAACTACCGGACCCTGAACCGTACCCCCAGCCGGCTCCCGGGCTAGAACCCCAGCCCCAGCTGTAGTCCCAGTTGGGACCGTGGGCTGAACCGCTGGCCCCACTTGGAGCCCCGGCTCCGCCTTCTGGTTCTGCAGACATTCTCTGACGATTGCCGTCACCACCACCGAAGGCAAAGCAAGTTCCAGTCAGCAAGAGAAGAATCAACTTGAAGAGTGTGAAATACTGGGGTTTGTTGAAATGCATGTTTTTTATTTTATTTTATTTTTTGGTTGGGGAGTGAAGTTAGGTAGTTGGTGAAAATGTAATCATGTGAGGATCTGCGCTGGGGGTTTATATGGTGGGAAAAAAATGCAATCTAAAATGTATATTACTTTATAAAATTGGGTTTGTGGATATGGGCACCCGTGATAATATTTTTTTTAATGATAATTTATATGTTTTTTTAAGAAAAAATCAGTTCTTATGATAACTACATGGTGCACTTGTCCGGATGTAAGGAGTTCACCCCACCACCGTCTCTCAACTAATTATGGCTCAACTTAAATGCTTCAGCCAAAAACAAAAACAAAAAACAAAAAAAGTCATGTGATCCCACGGAACAAGGTTGTTAGTAGATAGGCCAACTGATTTAAATTAAAAAAAATTAGTCAAAAACTGTAGCATAACAGACTATATTTTTTTACTTTTTTATTATAACATGTGATATTTTTTACTGTATAATTTGAACCGATTTGTCAAATTAGAAAAAAAAATGAAAACGTAGTCTAAAAGGGCAAATCTTGTATTAAGACTTATGGAGTAATCAAGAATGCAATGTTTAGAACGTGGTTCGGCCATTGAATGTTTGGAATTGACATTAACTAGGCCTTTGGACCAGCTAGCATGATCTGCCAATTCTGTCATGTCTTTTTCCCCACGTCAGTTCTAACTTATCTTTTGTTAACTTTGAGTAGAATTAAATGGCCCAAATTAATTTTCTAGGCCAGGAACAAAAAGATAATAAACAAACTTGGTAGTGGCGGCAGCTTTAGCCGCTCTGCCGCCCAACGACACGGGGCAACGTAGGCACTAGGCACGCAAAAACAGCACCATTACAAATAGAGACAGCCACAAAAGCAACCTTTTTCTGGAATTTTTGGCTTTGGCTTTCTTTGGGTATAATTACTTTTGACCTGGGATATTCTTTGGTTGGATGACTCTAATTCATTCATGAATGAAAAGCCACACTTAATTATAATCCTCATGTTTACATCAAATAATTTTTTGATTTTATAGTTTAGTTGGAATGTATCAGACGGTTTTGACAGTTGGTCATGTGTTAGGGTATGCTTGACTTTTTTTTTAACGGGTGAAAAAATATTGATGTTATCCTTGTGTCTTTGGACTTTTGCGATTAGATAAGTAATAACCAGTAGAATCATTAATAGGATGATAAAAGATCTTGATCCTGGATTTTTATTGTCTAGCAGATCATAAGTTTTAAGACTGTGTTTTGAAAGTATAATTTATGCCAATATAAGGTTGAGATAATATTTACACGACTCAAACTTATGACCTTATAAAAACGAAATAGGACATTCTTTGCCTTAAAATATCTAACATTTTACTGTACAGTTTGCGCGTTTGTGGTCCACTCATTCGCTTGCCTAAACGAAATAGCCAGACACAACAGCACTAGCTTTACTTTTTAGACCAAAGTTCTTGAAAATACAATGGAGGGAAAAAAAATATTGTCATTACATTGCATAGCCAGATTTTTATGTCTCAAAATCTCAGATCCAAAGCATTATCAACACCCAAAATAAGAAGAAACATTCACAAGGGGCACTTAAAGTTGGTTAGAATAAATATCTTGGAGTTTTTTAATTCATTATTCTTTTTTGTTTTTTTTTTTTTTGGTTCCATTGGACCTGTCTAATATCTGGAGAGCCGAATGCGTGCAATACAAAGATTTCACATGCTAAAGCTGCTTGTATAGTAGTAGTAAGAACCTCTTTTGATGGACCCAGGCTCAACTTGTTCAAGAGACCACTCCAGTTTCCAAACTTCAAATCTGGGCTTAGTGTAAGCACTATGTCACACATGTTAGCACCATAGCACTATGCAAACCAACTTGAGCAGTTGGGTATCTTGGATAAATCAAGTTGCACAAATTCTTTTTTTTTTTTTTGCTTTTTCTTCTGAGTTCTGACACAGGTATCAAGTTGCATAGTGTATGTGTATATTCCTCGCCCAACCCATGTGCGCAAATATCAAGTTGTTCCCATTTTTGTGCATATCTTCACTCACTAACCAACTTGGATAAACTAACTCTCATACTCGTTTTCCACTAGTCTTCTTCAGTTTCTCTCATCTTTTAACTCCAAAATTCCAAATGATGAGGATACAAGAGGATGGATAAATAAGTTTTCTTATAATGCGTTTGACAATATAGTTAAAATCAACTTTGTTAGAATGTTTCATTTTATAAAATTTAAATTTCAAACTAATATTAAATTAAACTCTTGATTTAAACGAAGTTTCTAAATGGTAAGGTTTTTTTTTTTAGTACTTTTTTGCTAACAAACGACCCTCTTTGATAAAAGTTTAATGCTGTGCAATATGAATCCTAGTGGAATAACAAGTTTGAATTGGCATAAGCATGCGTAGTGGTGTTAATTAAAGTAACCCAACCTAACCTATAAGGAAAAAGCAAGCCTACCCATATTAAAGATTAGGCCAGTTTAACCTAGTCTAAAGATTAAAAAAAAAGTAGGAAAATTACAATAAATACACAAGTTATAAATACTATTAAAAATAAATAGCACATATTCAAAACATTAAAAAATAATAGACCATAATTACTTTAAGATATTTTGTTTTCTGTTTTTATCCTTTCCATCATCCCCTCTCTGTTATCCTTTTCTTCCCAAAAATCTCTCTCTTTTCCTCTTCAACTTCTCCCACGTGGAGGGTAAAGGCGCCAGAGGTGCAGGACTTGCTAGACTCACGCAAAGGCGCCAAGGACTCCCCAGAGTCACGCGAAGGAGCCAAAGGAGCAGTTCTCGTTGAAGTCAAGCAAAATGAGCCAAAGGAGCAGGTCTCGCCACAGTCGTGCGAAGAAGCTGGAGGTGAGGGTGTCACAGGAGTTATGCAAAGGCTCCAAAGGTGCGCGTCTCGCCGGAGTCTCGTGAAATCGCCGGAGGTGTAGGACTCACCACCCGAAGGCATCGGAGGAGCGGGTGTCGCAGGAGTTGTGTGAAGAAGCCTGAGGAACGGTTCTCGCCCGAGTCACATGAAGGCACTGGAGGAGCGGGTCTCGCTGGAGTTATGCGAAGGAACCGAAGGAGAAGGTCTTGCTGGAGTCGAGACGGCACCTCCCTCCACGACTCTAGTAGTTCTCTCCACGAGACGTCATGCAATTCCTTCCTTCTTAACTCCGATGTCCCTGCTCTCGATGTCCGACGCCTTTGCTCAAATCTGGCAAATCCTCCAATGCAATCACTATTCACGGTTAGGAAAATGTGAAAAAAGAGAGAGACGTTGGGGAAAGAGAGAGATAAAGGCTAGGGTTTTCAATTTGGGTGTTTTAGTCATTATGCCATTTAATCAATGCTGAGTTAAAAGTAATTATGGTGTGGCTCCTTTGCACGACTCCGGAGAGATCCGCTCCTCCGGCTCCTTTGCACAACTCCGACGAGAATCGCTCCTCCAGCTCCTTCGTGCGACTGTGATGGTCCTACGACTCCAACGCCTTTGCTCTCCATGTGAGGGAAGTCGAAGAGGGGGGGAGAGGGAGATTTTGGGAAGAAAAGGACAGGAGATAAGGAGATAGGGGGAGATGGAAGAGATAAAAATGGAAAATTTTGTTTTTATTATCAAAATTTTTAAAAATATTTTCATATATTTTTTAAAACAAAAATTTTAAGGACATTTTCAGCCCAACTTTTAAAAAAAAATTATTTATTAAAAAAAAATATTTTTAGTTATTTTAAAAATAATACTAAATAGTCATATATTTTACAATAATTATGGTCTATTATTTTTTAACGTCTTCGATATATACCGTTTATTTTTAATAGTATTTATAACCGGCCTATTCATTGCGATTTCGCCTTCGCCTCCTAAGCATGCAAGCATGAAACACTTGTTAAGAAAACTTGGTGGTCGCTTCAAATGTTGGGCCATGTTTTTGAGAAGAACATGAAAAACAATGGAGGAAATTGGGTTCATCTTATAAATGACGCCGAATTATAGAATTGTCCGCCTTTAGCATTTGTGTTAATCTTTTTTGACTTTCACTTGTACTACTTCAAAGTATTAACTTGTTACACTCTTAGCCAGTGACGAGGGACAAGTTAGGCCCGCTTAAGCACTCACATGATACTATGAAACCTCAGATGGCGAAACCGCTCTACAAGTTCAGTACTCTGGCGCAACCACACCAGGCAATCCTGTAGCAAATACTGGAACATTGAAAATGCAATATCCTTATTATTCTATTCTCCCTAATAGATCCATAACAAAAATTACCAAAATCTTCTGGCCAGGGGAAAAAGGTGACAAAAACCTACTACAATGAGTATGAATGATCACGCCCGGTGCAAAAACTTGGGCTTGTTAGGGGTTTGTGCAACAATGCAAAAAAATGAATTAGGTGATATGCCACTTTTGTACTATTACTAATGTATTTTACCATTAATTTTTTCTTTATTTAATTCATATCATTGCTCTTAAGAAAAAGACTACTATACCCTTAAATAACACTAAATGGAATTATCCTAACTCAAAAAACTTATAATTAATTATGTCTTTGTATTATTTAAAATTAATGTGTTTTAAATTTTCTCATAGAAATGATAAGATTAAAAAACAATACCACAAAAGTGGTGTTTCTCTAATTAACCCAATGGCACATATTTGTGTTAGATTGATTTCGATTGTATGAAAGAGAGAGAAGTGCAAATTAGATGTTTAATTTGTACGGCCTTAAACACGTATAACATCTATGAAAAGTAAGTTTCAAAAAACACTATTTATAAAAATTTCTTTAAAAATTACTAAAAAAATTATTTAGTATTACAACGTTATATTTAGAATACCAAATGTTCATTTTAAAAAACTAACCATTAATCGCCAAAATATCGACTAGTAGCTATCAATATACGTTGTAATACCAATTATTAATAGGTAACCATGATTTCAATCGATAATCATAGTAATCTATCATTACACCATAACAGTCGGCATCCTCGCAATACTGATTAGCGGCCTATTCCACCGTAATACCTGACAATAACTGCTGATATCCACCAAAACTACTGTTGTCAGCAACAGTACAAAATACAGACAAGTCCACCAAAATCACAAAAAGACCACAAAATAAAAAATGATAAACCATGGAAAACAAAGAATGGACCTCAAATGCGCCCCCGACAGCGAAAGATCTCCCCAGACACCAAGGTTCGATCAAGTCTCGTCCTCACACCGTGATGGGGAAAAATCATCCATAGTGCAGCCACTATTGGGTTCACCGTGACAAACTAGCTTCTCTAAAGTCGACCTGGCATTTGCAACATGACATAGCTTCACGATTCAAGCAGAAGCAGTGTGCGTGTGAGCGTGGGAGTGGGAGAAAGTGAACCCTAGACATTTGAAGGGATTTTTGGAATTCATAAATTCACACTCTCACTCAAGTGTAACATGCACACCACTTGACCTAGTACAAGGAATTATTGAACGGCAATATCAAGTGCACCACGTCATTTTATTGTTATGGTACACCCTATCAATAAAAATTTGACATTTAAATATTATCTCTTTACATGCTTTTTGTTTTACAATTAAGTTTCTCTTTCTTAATATATATTGCATTAATTATAAAACCAAATCCACGTAATTATTCTATTTAAATCTATTTTTTAATTATTTTACTTTAAACATATAATTTTAAATTTTAATATATTATTTCATATATGATTTTCTTATTTGACTGTCGCTGTTCCCTGAGGAATGCTCTCTACCCTATCACAAAGCCTACAATATCCGATTGCTTCACAAGGAGAAGAGATTTGTCCTGCAAATCCTGGTTAAAAATTAGATAAAATTTCAACGTATTTTATATCCATAATATCTATTTTAGGTTTTTATTTAAAAGATTTTGGTTTTTTCTTTCATGACATTTCTTTGAGATTTTTTTTTTTAAGAATCTGGGTGCAGGAAGAATTCATAAGTGTGCTCATTTTTCTTTTTCATATGATATACACTATTTATACGTTTTATTTTCCTTTTTTCCAGGTTTTTTTGAATTGTAGTATATTGATGCATAAGAAAATATTATTTGAAGTTTATCGTGTATGAAATAATGTTTCAAAATTTAAAATAAAACATTTAAGGTAAAGTAATAAATAAAAAAGATTTAAATAGAATAATTATAATGAATTTAACTCTGTAATTAATGTAATTCATATTAAGGAAAAAAAATTTAATTAAAAAATGACTAAGCTATAGTATCTAAATTTTCAAATTTTTATTGACGGAATGTCCCCAACCAACAAAATAACATAATTCTATCCAACCTACTAAATAATTCCTCACCTATTACAACTTACATGTTCGGCCATACTAGAGTTCTTGGTAAAGTCAATCACACTCCCTTGAAAAATGATAAAAATTTTATTTCACATAAAACCATCCAAATTATGTGTTCAAATTTCAACTTCTTGACGATGAAACAAATTATTATAAAGATTGCAACCGTTTACATGAAAGAATAAACATCATAACCTACCAGTAAATCCACTTCAATGGAATTAAAATTCCCCCATCCTAAGTTAAAAAAAAAAAAAAAATACACAAATGCCATAAACAAATAAACTGAATCATGATAAGAAATTCTTCTTGCAATTTGCAAGTCTCCTTGACTTGATACAGGTCAATCGAACGAAACTGGGATCTTTCTACTTGACATGGGTCAATCTACCCAATTTGTCAAATACAAGTCACAGAGTAACTCCAGTTAGCACTTCCGCCATGGGCCAATTTAATCAAAGTGGCTAATACTTATCAATTATCATAATCCTTTGTCGCGCAAAAAATATAATCATAAACATCATCATCAGAATGGAATGTTCTTCTCATCCACAGCTAGTAAAAGCTGTGTAGGAAGGTGTCCTAAGATTTTTCCAAATATCATCATATGATAATTCAAAGTGGTGAAAATAAAATCCCAAAAAAGAGAGTGATAAAGCAATAAGCTATATTTGAAAAACCATATCTGCTTGTTTCCACACAACTAACAAAAAATCAATAAGTTGAGTTAAAGAACAAAATCAACTACATATGCAAAATCTAGAACCTAATACTAGTTTAATACATAATATTTACAAAAATCAAATTTCTTGCCTCATAAAAAACTCACTATCAATCCATTGTATATTTATTCAAAATGGGATTGACACTTTTGAAACATAGGCAGATTCAGAAGCAAATCATATGGCATCACTCGATACGGTTGTATCTCAGATCAAGTGTTGGATTATTTATATTTCTTCATCCCCATCAACCAAAATCAAAAAATTCAAATAAAAAGACAAAAGAAAAAACATAAAACAGAGATACTTTTCAAAATCTATAAAAAAAAAAAAAAAAAACAATTGGGGAAGATAGTGTTTACTCAGTGGTGGCAATTTAAGGTTTAAGGTTCGATTCTGCCAGCGATTTTCCTCAACCTTAATCAGAAGAGGGAGCTTAGATATCCTCATCGTAACCATCATATTTCCCCCACAATAAAAACCGAATTAAAAATAAATATTAAAAATGAAAAGAAATCAATCAAGAAAAAATTGAACATAAATAGAGAGAGAGAGAGAGAGAGAGAGAGAGAGAGAGAGAGAGAGATCGCTCAGTTCAGCGGGGTTGTCGACAAGCAAAGTTCTCAGTGAAGAGAAGCCTGTATTCCGGTCTGTTGAGCTTGAATTTTATGGAGTCGTCACTGCGATCTGAATCTCTCTTTTCTTTCTCAGGAATAAGAGAAAAGAGAAGCCAAAGAAGCGACAACGAAAGAATATTGGAGGAGCGACATGGAGGCAAACCCTAGAATCCTAAAGATGTCATCTTGTTGCGGGGGCTTTCCGCCAGACCAGTCGTCGGCCGAATTTATAGCGATCTACGTTAGGGTTTCCTTCATTCGGACGCCCGAAAAAGGCTTTGCTGGATGACGAGGCCTGCGGGTATTATTTTATGACCCGACCAGGCCCAACATGATGCCTAACTAGTGTTTGAAAGGACTGTACATTTTTTTAGTTATAAATAACATAAAATTTTTATGTATCATAATAACAATAAAAAAATTATTACAATATAAAATTTTAATATACTATTATAAAAATAATTTTGATCAATAATTTCAACACCTTCTTAAACATCGTATAAGAGAACATGGTAATAATAATACTAATAATAATATCGAAAGTGCAGTTTTGGATTCGCGCCAAATCTGAGTTGAAATTTTCCATTTCCCCAACAACATATTGGGTTTCTGTCTTTTATTTTGTCGTTTTCCGAGGAATGAGTTAAAAAAAAACCCAAAAAAAGACGTGTCGTTTACCTTGATGAAGCGAGAGTAAGAAGGAAAAACGAACGGCATGTTGTTACATGAGTACAAGAACGATTTTCACAGCTGGAAAAAATAAAATATTATTTCTAAATGAATTTTTTTTTAGATGAAAATAGGTGAAAGTTTATATCAGGATAGAGGAGCACTAGTAATAGCTTCTTTTTTTTTTTTAACGAAAAAGAAAAATACAGGAGTCATTTTCACCTAAATTTTCCTAGTTATTTAAAAAGTTAACGAATATATTGGACAACCTAGTTGAAATTTATAAATAATTTATAAATAAAACTTATAATTTTAACTATTTGTAAAACCGTCTTGTGTTATAATAATTTCAATTACATTTGCAAATACCCTCAATAATATAGGTTAATCCTAAGCATTTAAGTTGGACACAGAGAGAATTTAGCACTCAATTAAAAGATAACTTCAAACACATGTAAGAAATTGTACATTTTAGTGGATGATATAGCAGCTTGAATCTTTTTTGTTGAAACTTGAAAGCGTCTTCCAAACTTCTTTTTCTTCAAATTCCTTGCTGTTGGAAAGAATAGGAAAGGGGAATTATCCAATATAAAAATATAAGAAAAAGATACGGATAATGAAAAATAAATGGGATTTTTCCTTCCAACATATAACCAGGCCAGCCACTAAAATTCTCTTCCTTAAAAAAATAATAAATAAACAAAAAAACTCTGATCACTTAGTCGCGCCACGTGGAATCCTGCCATTTCCCTCCATATTATAACTTCGTTGACACGTTGTCACACGCACTAAGACAAGCACTTTCTTCTTTTTGTCCTCATTCTCTCTCTCTCTCTCTCTTTCTCTCTCATTCGCCGAACTCACGCAGAGATTCAGAGAGTTGCAGAAGAACTGGTGCTCTCTGTTTCTCGTTCGGAATCAGGAGCGAGATGATTTGTCTCAGTCGAGCTTTGGCGCTTTCCGGTCCCGTAAATCGAGTTCATCTCTGCAGTTTCCATTGTCCGAGCTCCAGCTTCAGCTACGCCAAGCCTAAATTGAGCTCGAAATGGCGATCCATGGCGTCCGAGCCCGAGTCCTCCTCTTTTGCTCCCTCAATCGATGCCGAGCCTGCTGATAAAAACGCCGCGGGGTACTCTCTCTCTGTCGATTTCATGCTTTGTGTTTGTTGAGAATTTGGAAGAGAACGTGCCTTTTGAAAGTTGGAACTTTTCTTTTTTAGGGTTCATTAGAATAATATATCAAGATTATTCGCTATTATTTGGTGAATCAAAGTTGTTTTTGATGGATTTATGTTAGTGTTCGATTGATTTTGTTGTTGCAATAAATGGAGGTGATTCGATTTGCGGAGTCTTTGTTGATGAGAAGATTTAAAAGAAGAAAAATGAAATAAGCATTTTGATTGTTTAATGCACCCTGTCTGATAGAAAATAGGTGTATAATTTTATCAAATGAAAACTGGCGTGTATTTTCTCAAGAATCGAAGATGTAGTTGTTGATGTTTGTTTTTCAACATGCGTTCAACTTCAGTTTCTGTATCATAGAGGGACCCGAGGCGGTGCAAGACTTTGCCAACATGGAATTGCAAGAGATTCAGGATAATATTCGAAGTCGCCGGAATAAAATCTTTTTGCACATGGAGGAGGTAGGCAAGTGAAACCATTTTCTCTATCAGGACTTATACTTTGATGCCTTTTAAAAAGGTGAAGAAATGAGAAAGATTAAGTCATGTGCTGCTTTGGTTGTTATTGCTACTATTAGATTCTGTTTTGCAACTTTTTGTGAGAATCATGATACAGGATGCCACTTCGCTTCTAATTGCTATCAGAATATGTTTTCCACATTTATATAGGGCTTATAAATAGGAGACAACACTGCCATGACAAACCTTTGTGGGATAAAAAAAATCTGTCTCAATAATGCCCAATAGTTTGAAATACAAGATGACTTTATTGAAGATGTGAAGTTCCATTAAAGACTTTCGACCAATTCTTTATTCTCTTTCCACCCCTTTAATTGTGTATATAACTTGAGGTGATTTTGATAACAGTTCTATTGTCAAAAAATTTATTTAATCAGTATACCCCTATTTCCCAGTAGAGTTTTCGAAGTGTTAGCACTCTTTTATTTATGAATTACTATTAAGTTTTATGCCCTTAGATTTATATAATGAACTCTGATAAACAAAATGGGTTGAATTTCTTTTCATGTCTAATTGCTGAGGTAATTTCTTATAACCTACGGTCAACCCTGAAAAATTGTAGGTTCGCAGGCTGAGGATACAACAAAGAATTAAAAGTGCCGAGCTCGGAGTTTCGAAAGTAGAGCAAGAAAATGAACTTCCTAATTTCCCATCATTCATCCCCTTCTTGCCTCCCTTGGTAAGCTTCCTTCCTACAAAGTGATATTCTTATGGTCCCTGTCTCAGTAATTTATCCCTTCATGTAGTTAGTCTGTTTTTCCTGTATTTTTATTCCTCCTTGACCATGAGAAATAAGAACAAATGTTTCTAGTTTTTTCTTTAGTTAGTTGTTCGCACGAGGAATAATGTATGTATGTTGTTTGCAGAGCTCAGATAACCTTAAGCAGTATTATGCTACTTGCTTTTCTCTGATTGCGGGGTTTATGCTGTTTGGTGGCCTTCTTGCTCCCTCTGTAAGTTCTTCACAATTACCGCTGTCAAGGAGTCTTGACGAATAAGTCGAGTGTAGTTGGTGGTAACAATTTGGGAGAATAGGAGAACATAAAAACACATATCAAGTCAGTGACTCATAGTCTGTTGAGGGTAGTTGGTGGTAACAATTTGGGAGAATAGGAGAAAATAGAAGCGCATATCAAGTCGGTGACTCAGTCATAGTCTTTGAAGGCGCGGATTCAAATTTTTGTTCCTAAAATATCCTTGTCTTGTTGTATTCGTATCTCAGTTGGAGCTTAAGCTGGGACTAGGAGGCACATCGTATGCTGATTTTATTCGAAGTATGCATCTGCCTATGCAATTGAGGTATAGCTTGTATCTTTGTTATATTCTCTTGACAATGTGCGTCTAGTGTTCCTATTCCGAGAATAGTTATGCCATTTTGCTTTCTTCACTGCTTCAAGAATCATTGCAACATCTTTTTTGTTCGATTAATCGAATGTTTAGATAAAACATGGAAAAATTTTTGGGGATGGTAGAACTTAGTGGTATCATTGTCCGTCGAGCAGTAATAATGCAACATATCTTCATATATTGTTACCCGTCTTGGTATGAAACTAACGGTGTTTGCATGATGTCATGGCTGATCTCATTTATTTACCTACGTCCTTGTCAAAGTGCAGTCAGGTTGATCCCATTGTGGCGTCATTCTCTGGAGGAGCAGTTGGGGTAATTTCAGCATTAATGATTGTTGAAATAAACAATGTGAAACAGCAGGAGCATAAAAGATGCAAGTATTGTCTTGGAACTGGTATGATTTTTCAAACGATGTCCCATATGCTGACTTCTGACTAAAGGTTTCATTAAAGATCTAGTATCTAGAGTAAAGATAGCTCTATCTCCAAGAGAGAGAGAGAGAGAGAGAGAGAGAAAGAGCGAGAGGAGGAGAGAGATAGCTCTGTTCTACATAGATTTCCATCCAAGATTTGAGCCGTACCGTATCTTGTTGAAAGGCTTGATTTCTTTTTCATATACCTTGTATGTAGGATCTTTTAGGTTTCCACCTGAATGTGCATTGTGAGACGGACCATAATTTTAGGAATAAACAACATTTAATTATGTTATCCTGTTTGAAATTTTGATTACAGAATAGTGTACTTAGTTCACTCTCAACATTTTATGCAGGGTATCTTGCTTGTGCTCGTTGTTCAAACACAGGAGCCATCGTTCTTATTGAACCTGTGTCCTCAATTGATGGCAAAAATCAGCCTCTGTCGACACCTAAAACAGAAAGATGTTCAAATTGCTCGGGATCTGGAAAGGTTGAACATCACAATCGTGGTTTTACTAGCCATGCTTAGTTCCTCTTTCTCCCATCATGTGTCAAAGAAGATCCTTTTTCACCTCTGGCGAGTAACTATCCCTAATTCCCCATGTGTTTTGGCAGGTTATGTGCCCGACATGCCTCTGTACTGGAATGGCAATGGCAAGCGAGCACGACCCACGGTTTGATCCCTTTGATTAGAAGTGCAACATCATACACGTCTCTATACTCGTACATGTAGAAAAGATCCAATTTTTGCGGCATACTTGTCTCCTTGGCATTACAAAGAAGCTTGTACATATTATCAGTTCCAACATCATGGCTGAATCCAAACGGCACTAAATTGTAGAATTGCTGCAGCCTATCAAAAGACCTTCCTTGAGTGTCTTGTTACAGTGTGCTATTGCTGCAGGGTGTTGTCCTTTCATTAGGACATGATAGCACTTCCATCTGTAGTCTGTACTATCTTCCTCGACCAAGTAATTTTAACATCTAATGCTTCATGAACCGACCGGCAGACAATGCCATTAAGGTTTTCCCCTTCAAAACTTTGTTATGGATAATAAAAGTAGTTTATGGCTCATAGAAGAGCATATTTATATATTATTCCTTTTTTCCCCCGAATTCATCTACCGCGACTTTGGTTCACTGTCTATATTTTTAACAGAAATAGTTATGGCAGAAAGGCTTTTCCTAATTATATCATTTGTCATTTTTCTTTCCTCGAAACAAACAAGAGAAATAAGCAAACTGCTTGAGAAACTATTTTGGGCTAACAGAAAAGGACCTGCAAAGCATGATTATGGGGAAAAAAAAAACCAAAAAAAAAAGGCCAACGCGGCTACTAGCATCCAGTTTTTTTATGTTTCTGAAAATTTACGTATCTTGTATGATTATTACCGATTATACACTCGATACCACTGAATTGACCGGTAAAGATGCATTTCTGCTCTGAGCCCCCAACAGCCAATCTCCTTTCTTCTTGAATTGCACTCTACAGGGAATTGCTAACGTCACCCAACGCCCAGGCTAAAGATATGTGAGGGCGTGGATTCTGTAATCAACCATCCAACATTGTGCAACCGTGTAAGAAATAGCAAATATTAGGCCATAATTATTTATTTTACTCCAAACAATTCAAGTTACCATGATGTATGAATTTTGAGTGTATAGAAGTACACATTTAAGATTATTAAGGAAAGTGTTCAACTTTATGAAGAAACAACTAAGAACAAAGCTAACCTTGTAAATTCAGGTAAATTCTGAAGCTTATAGGCCTCATTGACGGCTTTAATCTGCTTGGTAACCTGAAAAGTGCGATTTATGAATCTGCATAAGTTTCGAATTGGCTAACAACGTAATGCTAGATTTTCTTGAACAAAATTCTCTAAATCAAAATGCTTCTGGAAACACATACCTTGGCTAATCCCGCAGCAGTAACTTCCAAAGACAGAAAGGTCCGTGTGCAATCATCATTAACAAAAACTTCCCACTTGTTAAAATCAATCCAATACCTGAATCAAATACTATAATGGGTACTATGCTAACACAAATGCTAGCCACTCGAAGATGAAAAGAAACAAATTCAGCAGTAACAAGTCCTCAGCTAAAGCTGACAATTTTCAACGGTTCGTATCATTTTTTTTTTTTCACCGTTTGACGGCTCAGATCATTTCCGAACTTAGAGAGAGTGTGATCTTACCTCCTCTGAAACTGAAGCTTCTGACGGAGCATTGTCACCAGAGAGTCAATCCAATGGACTCGGATCGGGACAGTTCTGCCTAAGCTTATATGGAATTCCCTTTCCAAAGCAACTTTCTCAAGCTTCTCATCATCTTTGCACAAAATGTCAAGCGGGACATCGACGTCGACCACGTAAAGACCGGGCACAAGACGAGCAACTCTCTTCAAGAACAAAGCCATGTCTTTCTTTTGCGCAGACGGGATGTATACTATTACCACGTTGTTTAGAAAAAAGGGTCTTTTAAAGTGCAAATTCATAAGAAATGAAATACAAAATTGAGCATTGAAATTTACCCACCTGCGATATGGACATGTAAAGCATAATTCCCTTCCACATGAGGGAAACTCCTGACTCTGCTGGGCCGCCCGCTAGGAGAATAATTGATGGGCATAACTAAAAAGCCCTATTTCATATATATATATATATATATATATATATGTATGTATGTATGTATGTATACAATTTTCAAAGAAACAAAAATGGAGGAAATCTGTGGGAATTGGTGGTTACCGAGGGAGTTGGGTGGGTTGAGTAGAGAAAGAGGAGGTGGAGGAAGAGGCGATGATTCCTGATAATTAGTCGACGTTGGAGGCTGAGTTGGGGACTGGGAGTCCCAGTCGAACGAGTCGTCTCCATAAGAAGCTATCAAGGCCACCATAGAGCCCCTCTTTCTCTTCCGACGACGATGCGAATCTCAGTTTTAGATGCTTGTTGATGCCATCCGTCGGAGAGGAGGCACTTAGACGTGGCAAAGATTCGGATTTCTAATTATGTTACGGGAAATTAGGGGGAGAAAACGGAATCGCTTAAATATAGTTTTCGCCCTTGAACTTTTCTTTTGTGCCACGCTATCCTTTATCCCTTCGATTTTCGACTCTTTGTCGTTTTTTTTTTTTTAAAAAAAACAATATAGTCCAAATTTAAAAATTACATTTTCAAGGGACTGGACCAACTTGACCAACTGCAAATTTACCAGAACTATTGACCGATGCCATGGTGGAATAGTGTCACATCTTAAAAAAGTTCTTATTGAGAGGTGAACAATCTAAGACATAAGTACTGTTTTTCTATCTACTACCTAATCGATGCGGGACTCTTTATACGTTACAATAGGCTTATATTACACGTGATTCTTCGACAAACCTCTATAATATACAAACAAATTTGCTCAATTGAAATTAAGAGGCCCATAGCAACAATGACACACAAAACACCGTCAAAACACAAATCAAACGGATGAAAATAAAAACAATTACTATGAAATGAAACAAACACATTTACAAAATGGGTGAAAAATCACCATTGTTAGAAACACGAACATACACAAAACCAAAAAATAGTACCAACGAGCATCACCGTCAAAAGCCTTTGATGAAAGAACTGTCGAGGGACTTTTAGAGTCATGCAGCAAAAGTCAAAGAGGCGCAACCAAGCAGCGTCATTTGGCCCCTTAGCGTCATCACCTCCAATACCATAACACACCTTTGCCCCTGGAAAAAGCTCACCATCAAGCGCAATTTATAGAGTATTTGACAAAGTGAGTTAGAATCATGAGCTTTTAACTCAAATAATAAAAAACACTCACATATTATAGTAAAAAGCAAAAAAATACAATGGTGTAAAACTCTTACATACTACAGTGTTTTTAACTAAAATTGGTTTTAACTCATTTTGTCAAACATCCTATTAAGGACCCTTAACCGCTAACTGGGTGTTTGGCAAAGTGGTGGGAACTGCGGTTCCCATCACAAAATCAGTTATGAACAGTATAAAGCTCTCACATGCTACAGTAACAATAAAAAAAGTTGCTACAGTGTAAAGCTCTCACATACTACTGTAAAAGTGGTTCTCACCACTGGTTCCCACCACCTTCTAAACACCCCATAAATGACAAAGACCAATTGAGAACGAACCATCCACTCAAAATTCGATTAGTCCAAATGGTGCCACCACAGCTTACACTACCACGACTACTAAGAAGCCCATGATGAAACAAGCAAGTGGACGGAAATTCTAGGGTCAAAAGTCCAACAACGCATTCGAAGGTAGCACTAGAACTTCAACGAACAGTTCACTAGCTATGTTCTCTCTTTTGTTTCCTGGGGAGATAATATGAAGGGATGCCATATAAGCTTTGTTTGGCAACATTGTTGTAACTGTTACAATATAAAGCTTTAATATGTTACAATTTAAAGTAAAAATAGACTATAGTGTAAAGCTCTCACATACTACAATAAAATAAATTCATTCTAACTTCCGTTTTGAATCTATTGCTATGGCTTGTTTATTTTGTCACTTCTTTTGCATCTGAAAGCTTGAAAAAAAAAAAAAAACCTTCATTTTGGATCTATGTTATAAATATTAGAATTCTGAATTTATGCCACAAAGATAAATTATATAAAATAGCAAATGGTTTAAAATTCGAATTGTATAAAACATACATAAATTCAAATGGTTTAAAACTTAAATAAAACATACATAAATTCGAATTATATAAAATAGCAAAATTATGATTGTGGAATTAAAAATTAGCTCCAATATGTGAATATTATACATATGGTTTAAAACAATATAATTAAAATAATTATTATGTGAATATATAATACAATATATGACATCATTGGTAAAATTATTATGAGCTTGTTTAGAAACATGGTTTGGATTAAAAAGTCTTGGTTCAAACCAACTTTACTACATATATTATCTCCTAAAATTTGAATTATTATCGTGTTTTAATTTCAAATTTTTAGTTCGAACTATGTAATTATGATTATTTTTAAAATATTTGACTCCAATAACTTTGTCATATAGTATAATTTCTCCTAAAAAAGTTGTGTCTAGGCTTTCTTATGAGAAAGAGAAAATTACTTGTGTCACACTTTTAAAAAGCGTGTTCATTCAGAATTTCCCAGTCTTCGGTGACAGTGGGGAAGGGAGAAAACTCTCTACCGCTGTGAGATGTTGTCGGAGGAAAATCAACAAGGCACGCCTCAAACATTTACCAGCAAGATTACGGCGGAGCAAAGAGCCTGCATTTCCCTGAATTTCATAGCTGCCAAGGCCCTTCTCGCTCGCAAACGCCCTCGCAACGACGTCGTTTTGTCTGACCCCTCAGAAAAGAGCATATTTATATTCTGTTCCTTTTTTCCCCCGAATTCATCTACTGCAATTTTTTTTCATGCCCATCTCTTAACAAGCAGAGAAATAGTTATGGCAGAAAGGCTTTTCCTAATTATTTCATTGTTATTTTTTTCCCCTCAAAACAAACAAGAGAAACACGTAAACTGCTTCAGAAACTACTACATTTAACAGAAAAGACTTGTAAAGCATGATTACGGACGTACTTGACCAACGTGGGCCAACTAGTATCCAGTTTTTTCATGTGTCTGAAAATTTGCATATCGTGTATGATTTTTTGCCAATTCTACATTTGATACCACTGAATTTACTGGTAAAGAAGCATTTCTGCTGTGAAGCCCCAACAGCTAATTTCCTTTCTTCCTGAATCGCACGCTTCAAGGAATTGCTAATGTCTCCCAATGCCCAAGCTAAAGATATATGAGGGCGTGGATACTGTAATAAATAATCCAATATTATACACTCGTATACGACATAACAACATTGATATTAACCCATAATTCAAGCTGTTAAGATATGTGCATGTTTGTGTGTATACAAGTTCACAATTAAGATTGTTAAGAAAGATGTTCAACTTTATAAAGAAACAATTAAGAACAAAGCTAACCTTGTAAAATTCAGGTAAACTGTGAAGCTTATAGACCTCATTGACGGCTTTAATCTGCTTTTGAACCTGCAATTTACGAATCCACATAAGTTTCACAATAGCCGACTACATAGACGGTAGATTTTATTGAACATGATTCGGTAACTAAACTGCTTCAAGAAACTGCATACCCCGTCTAATCCCGTAGCAGTAACTTCCAAAGACAGAAAGCTGCGTGTACAATCATCATTAACAAAAACTTCCCACTTGTTAAAATCAATCCAATACCTGAATCAAATACTATAATGGGTCACGCATACTTCACCTACAGCATTATACTCACCTATGGCATTATATTCTCAATGGCAAAGCTGAGATGAAATTAAGTGTACCCCAAAATATTTTAAAATGTACAATGCTAATACAGATGCTAGCCTCTAGATGATGGAAAGAACCGGATTCAGCGGTAATGAGTCGTTAGCTCAAGCCAAAAATTTTTGACGGTTTGTATCGTATTTTTCCCCGTTTAATGGCTTATATCATTTCTGAAGTTAGAGAGAGTGTAATCTTACTGCCTCTGAAACTGAAGCTTCTGACGGAGCATTGTCACCACGGAGTGAATCTGGTGGACTCGGATTGGGACAGTTCTGCCTAAGCTTATGTGGAATTTCCTTCCGAGAGCAACTTGCTCAAGCTTGTCATCATCTTTCCATAAAATGTCATGTGGGACATCAACGCCGACCGCGTAAAGACCAGGCACAAGACGAGCAACTCTCTTCAAGAACAAAGCGATGTCTTTCTTTGGCGCAGATGGTATGCGTACTATAATAAGAAACCACATTTTTTGAAATACTCCTTTTAAAGTGCATATTCATAAGATATAGAAGGCTAAAATTGAGCATTGAAAATTTACCCACCTGGGATATAGACGTATAAAGGATGGTTCCCTTCCACCTGACGGAAACTCCTGACTCTGCTGGGCTGCCCGCTAGGAGAATAATCCAGAGACCCTAACAATTGTTGGGAATAGCCAAAAAAACGCTGTACATGATACACACTAGCAAAATTCAAAATTTCAAAGAAATAATAATGCATGAAGTCTGTGAGAACTGATGAATACCAAGGGAATTGGGTGGGTTGAGGAGCGAGAGAGGAGACGGAGGAAGAGGAAGAGAAGATGATTGTTCCTGGGAAATGATCAGCGGTGGAGGCTGAGTTGGGGACTTGGAGTCCGAGTTGGACGGATCGTCTCCATAAGAAGCTCTCAAGGCCTCCATAGAGTACTCCCTCTATTCTCTTCCGACAACGATGCGATTCTGACTTTACGTGCCTGCTACTTGTTGCCGTCCGTACTCCGCGCGAGAGAAGGCACTTGACGCGACAAAGATTCTGAAATACCCTATAGTTTAAACAGTAAGTTACAAGATTAAAACTTAAACATTATTATAGCATATAAAAAGCTAGAAAACTACTATAACATAATAAAAATTAGATAATTTTTTAAAGTATTTAAAAAATATGGTTAAACTATAGTTAGAGTTTATTTTTATTCAAAAATATGGTTAAAACTATAGTTAAATTTGTTTTGGTTTAAAACACTGTAGCATGTGAAAGTTATATATTATAACAACTTTTTGCTTTTAAAAGTCTTACACTATTTGATGGTTTTTTAACCAATATTTTCAAACACCCTATTCATTTTCGTCCCTCAAATCATGTCACTTGTTTCTTTTCGTCCTGACTTTTAAAATGCATCATTGTATCCTTTTAAACTTTGTTCTGTTAGCAAAAAAAAAAAAAAAAAATCCTTCCATCCAACTTCTATTAAATTTGACTATCTCTTACCGACTTAGCTATCTAATTTAAAAATAGTTTAAAAAATAAATTAATAGTGGGAATGTCTATGGTGGAGAAGGTCAAAATTCTCTAGAGAGGAGAATTTTGGCCTCAACCACACGATTAAAATTCTAAAAAGGAAAACAAATCGAACGGTTGAGATGCAAAAATTTAAGTACACCCTACCACACCAAATCTGATCAAAGTTTGAAAAGATCAAAATATTAGAAAATCAAAATAATATTTCTTTAGAAACTTTTAGGAATTGGGCTAAATAGTTCTTCATACGATAGACTTGGGCTATGGGCTTCATCAGGTTTTGAGTTTGGTCTTTATAAAACAAGTCTATTCTTCAAGGCCTTCCCTTAAACTTGTTTTATAATACCAAGTGCATTTTTCAACCTAACAAAATCTTCTAGCCGATCATGCATGTTTTGGGATATATAGATGTTAGAGTATGGTGACTTAAATTCAGTTTGGTCTGATCCAAAAAGCACACGGTATGACAATTGTATTGAAAGAAAAAATATGAGATTTTTCATGAAATCTGTAGTGGTAGCGGAGTGGCCCGATCTTGTAGCCCATCACTGATTTCGCTAAGGGTGCGGGGTAGAGCCCCTGCAATACGGACCTTTGTGTTTTGGGCCGTTTAGTTTATGTTTTGGGCTCATATGGTTTTATTTATGTCTATATATATGATGTATTACGTTAGAGTTTTATTAATATTGTTTTAACCTCCATAATCGCCTACATCTTGTAATCTTTTTTGAATTTAGTGATTTTCTTCTCTTTTGTCCGTGATTTTTTCATTCTTGGGTTTTCACGTAATTTTTGTATGTTTTTGTTCTTTATTTTTATCGTATTATTTTCGTAACAATAGAGAATTTTGGTTGTCTTCATTAGAGATCTATAATTAGCTGAAATTTAACATAAAAAAGAGAAAAGCCATGTTTAATCCGAGAAACGTTCTAGTTGTAGAGACGATTATATCAATTTTAAGTACACTTTTTGTTGGTGTTATATGTGCCAATACAACATCTCTAATTTATCCTTATAACGACCATCTTATTCTTCCAATATCTCTGCCTTTTGTCTCTGACAATAATATATCTGCAAAGGAAAAGAAGAAAATTTGTAACAGTTGGGCTCATAAATTTTGCAGAGAAGAAATGCACAAAATTAAAAAGGAGGAAAAATGAGGCTTAATGAGGTATATTGGGAATGCATTGATCGAAGATCTATTGAATGCATGGCCAATAAAACTATAGTTAACTTGCCATTGCCACCAATTTGATTAAGCATGTTTTTGGGGAGGTTAGAGTAAAGTAATAAATGGATACGCTAAGGTTTCATAAATAAACATATTTTGTTTACTTATTCATTGAAAAGCAGCTCCTGTGTGTGTAAACATATATATATATATATATGTATACATATATACATATAGAGGATTGGTCTACAATCTTATACCTAGACTAGTCCAGTACTTATAACTTTTTTCATTAGTAAATGTAACTTTGTTCATGCTTTTGTTTGTGTAACATTTAATTTCAGCCAAAACCTATATGTATATAATATTTATAGATTAAGAATCTTTTTTTTTTTTTTTTGTGAACGAATATAGATCAAGTATTCATTTTGCTAATTAGAGGATAAATTTCAATATCGGTTGACAGTTTTATCTATCTATAAAATATGTATGTATTTATTTTTTCGAAACCAAGGATAGAGAGTTAGTTAGCAGCTTAATGATCGTGCATTATAGGGTCCAATTCAACATGAAAAAAGACAAAATTCGTTTTTCTAATTTGTTAATTCATTTTTTAAGGGGAATAATTTGATATATTAATTTTCGTTGGACATAGTTGTATTTCTCTTTCTCTACCACATGTATACATTGCTTTTTAATATATTTCTCAACTATATTTGCTTGTCGGATGTCACTGTTTGGAAGTTGGATAATTCTTCTGGCAGGGCAAGAAAGAATGTCTTATCAGTTAGATCTAGTTTTTAACTATCAGCTCTTGATCATCAAGTTCCATTGTAGATTATCGAGCTTTATAAATTAATCTGCATGATGCTATCTAACAAGAAAAAAAAAAAAAAAAAACTATGTATTGCTTGTAAGGTATTTCTTATACCCTGCTACATAAATCCCAATTCTTCTTAAAATTTATACCAAAAATGATTACTAATAAGAAAAAAATTTTATTAAAAAAAGGGAAAAAAATTATTACAAAACTAAAACATAAAAAACAAAAATAAGAATAAAACAACAAGGAAGCAACATATGAGGAAAAACCTAAGATGTTCTCATTTAAAACTCTTTCCATTATGAGCTTTAATCCGGTAGGATGACTTTTTCTTCTTCAAACTGGAGTTCAATTGTTTTCTTCAAAATATCAAAAATTTAATTATAATTTTTTTCTCAAGAACGATAAGCGACAATTTTTGCCTCTTGTTAAGCATGCAATTAGTGATTCATGGTTCATTATTTGCTTCAAAGCTTCCTTCTTGATTAGAGTCATCATCCACTAAATTAGCTCAAGTTGATTACCCTAGAAGTTTAGTGGCTATAGGTCTTGTTTTTTCTTCTTCTTTGGTTTTTTTTTTATTTATATATTTTTAACTTTTTGCAGCAGTCATAACTCACAGCTCTTGCTATAATACATAAGTTGAACTTATAATAATTAAATATTCAAATGACTAATACATATATAGCTAGTATTTAAGCAAGTCAATGTACTAACTCAAATAATAATTCTTAATGTATTTTCTTTATATATCTTTTCAATCATTTTTATCTGCTCAGAAATTTTATATGTACACATATGATCATGATATCTAACGCAGAAAACAATTGATGAAGTGAACACATTTTTCTGTTTTAAATAACTTTATAACCCTGCATATATATGTAAAATCAACCAAACCAGTTTGGTTAAAATATTTTAAAAACAATAAAAATTAATATCGTTAAAATAATAATCACTACATAATTTTATAGTTTAAGATATGAATGTCATTATAATAATTGTTTAATTTTTAGTACTCATAAACTATTTTAAAAAGTTCTCATAAATAATTTGGGAATCAAGTTGGAACTTAAACATTATATTATGTGAGGACTTTATATTGTGGCATGTAATAACTATACATTGTAGTAACTTTGGTGGCGGAAGTTGCCAAATACTTTGTCAACTTTTTGTCATGTTGGGTAACTTTTATAAAAGAAAAGGTTAGTTTGAATGTTTTATCTTTGTTAGTTTCCACTTCTTTTAAAACTTGTCACTCCCAACTTTTTTATGACTCTACTTATTCCTCTTACCCTAGCCAGCCGTAGGGTAAATCCAGACTCTTACTGCTTGATGGTTCAAAGAGATATTTTTTTTATACCCTTGTTTTAGGGTAATTTAAAACATATTTTCAATTTTTGACCTAATCAAATGTATATCTTCAGATTAGATTTAATACACAAACATGTACATTATCTCAGTTAATAGAGTAGATTCTTACATTTAAAATGACCAAATTGTCCTTGATCAAAAGAGAAAAAACAGAACTTTTAAAAAAAGAAGAAGAAAACAAAAACAAAATCACGCAAAATACCTATTTAATACATTTTTGAAGTTAAAAATCTTACTATAATTTTTTTAAATTTTTAAAGGTCTCTTATTTTTCAATTTGAGGGTATTTTGAGAAATTTTTTATGCCAAACTTGAAGATTAATCGATAAAATATATAAATTTATATATTAAATCTAACCTAAAGGTATAAATTTAATGAGATCAAAAACTAATGGCATATTATTTGAATAAACCTAAAATACACGACATAAAAAGAAAAAAAAAAACTCTAGTTTAAATCCCAACGCAAATTTAAGAGGGAAATTTTTTCAAGAAAACTGCACCAAATAACACAATTTTAATTATAATATAAACAAATAGCACATTTTTAAAAATATTTAAATACATACATTTTTACAATCACGTGTGTTTTTAAACACTTGAATTTTTAATTTTACCTCCTTCTTTTTCTTCATTTTCTTCTTCCTTTTCTTTTCATTTTTGTTTTTTGTTATCTTATTGTTTCATTTTTTTTACGTCATTCTATACAAAAATAAATTTTATTTTAAGCTAAGTAGGCTATTTGCTACACATTATTATATTTTGATCTATTTATTTTTATTACTAATTAATGATGATCTAATTCCCTCCTTCTCTCATGTTTTAATTGGAAGTTTTAACTAATTCCAATTTTTGTTATAAATTGTTTTTGAAATGGACGTTTTCAATTAACTTTCCGACATCATTGGTATAAAAAAATCTTTCATGGCGACTCTTAGTACTAACATAAATTCAGTCAAGATTAAATTAATGCTCTTCTCCCTCAATTAAGTGTACTTTATTAATCAAGGGATAAAATGCGTAGTTGAATAAGCAGACTATTTATTTAAATATAGCCACTTACCTTTTTTTTTTTTTTTTCCTACAAATAATGTGACT
>CAMOHE010025866.1:0-10688 GCA_946598075.1 Artocarpus hirsutus | reverse complement strand
GCAGACTATTTATTTAAATATAGCCACTTACCTTTTTTTTTTTTTTTTCCTACAAATACTATGTCCTGCATTATAAGGATTTTTAGGATATAAACTGCAACTAGGAAAAGCAATCAATTACTTGAGCAATTAAAAAATAAAAGGTGGACCATTGACACCAATTTTTTTTTCCTAAAGTAATCATTAACAATAATTTCATGGGAAACGTTGTGGTGATATTTATATCAGTACTTGCACTTTTCTTGTGTTTGGTTCATGCCAATGCTACTCTGTCTTCACGTGGAGAAGGAAAGGTATTCAAGCATTGCAGAGTGGGTGAATTATATTTGTGAAAGGGAGTTTGAGAGAAGAAAGGTTTTTTACGCCAACAGAAAAGTTTAAGCAAATTTTTGCCCGCTGTGTTCACTCAAGATTTGAAGACTGCATGATCAGAACTCTCCCTAATGCCTCTAGGCTCTAGCTTTGAATCATTGATCAAGTATCGGCTATCCTAATATGTCTTGTGGGAAACTGCATGATGAGCAATTGTTTATCAGTTTGTAACACACTAGAAATTTCTTTTACAAACATTCGTAATACGTCGGAGTTTTACCAAATTTTTTGGGTGTCGTGAACTCCTGTTGGTCCTCTTAACAATTAATCTTTAGCAACCTTTATTTATATTGAGTGCTTCCAACCAGGCCCCATAAGTCACAAATTTAATTTCATTATTAATCTAGTCAAAAACACATCTAAATAGCTTTATATATATATATATACACACACACATATATAGATACTCAAAAAAATTTAAATTTCTACGGTGTATCTTTCCAAACAGGCTCAAACTTATAAATAATCCTATTCAATCCTATAAGATTATAATCCCACGACTTACTACATACTAAACTAAGGCCCACAGTTTTGTAAATAGTAGGTTTTAACACGGGATAAAAAGAGATTTTACCAAACTTATACTACAATATATAAACTTACTCTTGACACACGTATATAACATGTTGGAAAAATGAACAGCACCTCGCGATGCTGAGCCTGCAACCGCTCAAATGGCCATTGATATCTTGAGTAAACGAAGACCACAAAGGACAAGACAGGAAAAAAAAATCTCAGACAATTATTTCTTCAAAAATAAAATATACTAATGATAATAATAACAATAACACTAACGATACAGTACATCAAATGCTGGACTTTGATTCTTATACAAGAATGATAACGAAAAAGAATGAATAGAAGCTAAAAAATCATTGAATCTCAGTGAATAATAAATATTCCCTGACACAGAAATTATCTAAAAATTATGGGTTGGGTCTGCGAGTCTCAGGTGACGTTCCCCCTGATATGACTTACAGTCCCGGTATGGAATCAAAGATTGTATTCGGCAGAAGGCAAAGCTTTAGCATCTTGGCCCTCTTGCACTTTTGGTTTATTCAAAGCGTCAAGAGTTAAATAAGTGTAGGAAGCATTCCGATTCAGTGGAGGGCTAGGATTGCTTATTCTACTAGCAAGAAAGCGGCGAATCAGACCCCTTAAGAACGGAGCCATTGTGTCTGGCTCATGTTCCAAGTAAATACATGATTCCTCCCATACACATACAAAACAGGAGCACCTGTAAAGTTCAAAGCGTTGGTTTTAGGTACTGAATGTAAAAACTTGCCGTTCTCAGTAAAAAATCGAATACATAATTTAACTTCCACTTTTAAGAGTTCCAAGTTGCATATTCATTTTATTTTAGGACAAAAGAGAGAACCAAACGATGAAATCAGTCAGATTCACTTGGAAAGTCACTGACAAAGACCATACCAAAGATCAACTACCAGATAAGGACTACCTAGTGATAGGACCTGGATTTACTGAGAGGATTATAAAAGATAAGTACCTCAGCATTCTTGATATTTGGTAGCGGGTGGCGGTTCACTAAGATATACCATAACGAATCTCCCGCACGTGGAAGTACATATAAAGCAAGTTCACTACGTCTAGCCTTTTTCTCTATTAATACTGATAGTGCAGATATTCCACCTGCGATCCAATATACGAGCTTGTGGTCTTCTGATGCAACTTTTCTATGTAAACATATGGCCCCCTAACATCACCGTATTTCAAAAAAAAAAAAAAACAAAACAAAACAAAAAAAACAAAAAAAAAAAAACAAAAAACAACAACAACCACATTGAGAAAAAGGGTATGCACATTTTACGGGAAGATATGAATAAGCTTGAATACCAGGGTGTACCTGAAATATTCCAACAAAAGCAGACAAAAATGCTGTTGAGCGAGCGGCACCTTTAAGAGCAAGCCAACATGTTCGAGCAGGGGCATCCATGAACTAAAAGGACATGAAGTTAATGAATTTAGATAATGGCAAGAAAAAAGATGCCAGCAATTTTGATATCATTATCCACAAACACAAACACACACACATATCAGTAATGTTTCTGTTACATTTGCTGACATAAATTTCTATCATTCCAACTGAGATGTAAACAACAGCTCTGATGTCTTATTTATTTTGTCTTCGGAAACAGAGGAGAGTGTTGTGGTTGAAATGCAATGTGAACTAATATAGGCAGGAAAGGAATCTACCTTCTGGAGATGCAGAACAACAAATGGTACAAACGTCAAGGAGAAATAAAGAGGAAACGTTTTCCTGAACGTAGCTGATGTTGCATTTGCATTATGAGCTAAGCAAGAACTTGTGTCAGGGTGAATAACAGAACAAGGGAGGATCGAGGGAAATTCTCCCAACTTTACATTGTTAGAGTTCTTTCTCTCAGACAAATAGGCAGAAAGAGAGGCAACGTCCACCCAAAAACCTCTGCAACAATCCCTCACGGCCTTGTACACAGGCTCTGCAACTGGCCCAGTCTTCTGGATGAAATTGTGGTATGATTTTGGCAGGCTCTCAGGACGCATAACAAATGCATACATAACCTGAAGAAATCACGACTTTGTAAAATGAAACAGACAATAAATGATAGTACATGGAATATTGATCTATAATACTAGTGCATGGACCATTGAAAAGCTTTTTGTTCGTGAATGAAAATATCCATGCATTTGCTGAAAACTGCATGGTAAGCTTAGAGGACAAATTACAATCGTCACATATCAAAATGGGATTTTTATTACCTGCGCACATGCAAAGGCAAAGAGCAGAGAGTCCCCATGGCTCCAATGGCTTCCCCAAAGGTGAAACTTGTTCTTGAACTTGGCAGAATTATAAGCACACTAATGAACAAGAGGGAAATCATTAGACCAACATTTTAGAAGAATTCGTGAAGAGATTTGAAACTTATTTAGATACCTGTGCTACCCTAGCCAATAGATATAATGCAAGCGTGCGCCTCTGGTTTGAATCATCTAAAGCTAAAATAGACAACGCACCAACTGAACCAGCTAAAATTCTGCACCGTCATCAACTTAAAGTAAGTCATAAACATGGAACAAGATTTAAAAAAGGGTATAAATCACGATCCAGAATCAAACAGGAATCACAATACTAAACCAAGAGTCGGTAAGAAATTACATGCACTATATAAGGATGCTACAATATCTTACGAGTTTAATGGCGTCTCTTTCTTCCTCAACTTTCTCAACAAGCATCTAAGCGCGTGTTAAGATCCAGTGAAACCACCAAAGAGTAAACCAATACGGCATGCTTCTTCTCTTACAATAAGATCTTTTTCGGAGACAAGTTGCTGAAGAAAAAGCAGAAATTCTTAATTTTACTGGCCATTAAGATATCTGCATCCAAAAGTAAACCGTTTGATCTAAAAAGTAACGTGATGTCGCTAGTGCTAATTGATTGATAATAAAAATGAACCTTGATTGAATTTTCGTATTAAAGAATATCAAATAATGCCAACTTTAATTTTGGTCCATCATATTCTTAGCAATCCAAGATTAAATCTTTTGTTTTCTAATGAATATTTATTTTCGGGACATTTTAAATTTCCCAGTTACGAGCCAATTTGAGCACCGTATCTACAATTCCCATCCTGAAATGTGAAGAAGATGACAACACTGAAACTACCCAACCCTAATTTACACAATAACAGAATTTCTTCTCCTTCAAACCCTAAAGTTCTCCGCTTTTTCGTCGCCGATCACTCCCAAAGTCAAAATCGCCTCCGGCAAAACCAAATACAAGAAAGGCCAAAGAAAAAGAAGCCTTAAAAGAACGAGAATTATTCACAGCACTTGCCTTGAGATCGAGGAGCGAAGAGTAGGACTGGCGGCGGGCGAGCTTGAAGGCGCGGAGGAGGATGCCGATGCGACGCGTACGCCGTAGGAGAGAAGGAAGCTCTGGCAGAGATTACCAATGGCGTTGGCGACGCACGGCGGGTGGTGCAGGGTACCGCAAGCGGCGGCGCGGCGCTGGCGTCGCTGAACCTCCTCGATGGCCTCGCGGAGGCGGAGCCCGGCGTCGGAGCTGTCGGCGAGATGCGGCGACGGCGGCGACGGCGTAGAGGAAGGGGTTTCGTACGTCATTGTAGAAGAGAGCAGAGCGGAGAGAGAAAAGTCTGGGCTTTTGCGTTTGGCATCTGCAAAAAGAAGGGGGGGCTCTCCGCAGCTGCAAAAAGCGGGAGACGGAGTTATTGAAGTATTTACCATTATTATATTTCTATCTTTTCTTCTTGCGGAAAATTATTTTTTACTATTATTTTATTTATTACATCATCTCATATCATTATTTATTTATTGTTTTAGTGTTTGTTATTTTTTTGTTATGTGGAAACTGAAAAAAATACTTATAGATATTTATTTGTTTTTTAACAATTATATTTATAAAAAATTAATTTTAATTAAATAGATTGGGTTTAAAACGTGAATTTTGCAAAAAAAAAAAAAAAGTTGCTAAAGTAAAGGAAAAAGAAAAAGGCATATGTAAGTAGTAAAGATCGGCCTGAGGGTCTAGATCTCTATGTAATGCAATAGGTTTGTTTTGACTTGAATATTTTAGTCTTCAATTTATCGAAAAAAATATCCATATTACTTTGGCTTGCTTTTTTCTTTTTTTTTTTTTTTTTTTGGTTGTGTAGTCAGTACCGAACCCCTCTTCACATCTCCTAAGGAGCGAACTACGTCAAAGGCAAGAAATTGATTTCATTGGAGTTTGAAGACAATTGCCCAAAAAAAGAAAACGCAAGACAATGTAGGGAATGCGTTTGGCAATATTTTTAAAATAAATAAAAATAATTTTATTTTAAAAAAATAAGAATTTTTTTAAAAATTATATTGAAAATATTTTTAAATTTTTTTAAAAAAATATATAAAAATATTTTTAAAAACTCTCGAAACATTACCGAATTGGGATTTTTGCTTTTAAAAAAAGATTTGGTCCCTTATTTTTTTTTTGGTGTGTTTTGTTGGATGAATTGGAGAAGGGAAGGATTGAGTAGGAAGGATTGAGCTGTTAAAAAGGACTGTCAAGGCTGTTTGGTTGGATAGAAAGAGGTGAGAAAGGAAATGTGGTAGAGATTAGCAATCCCTCCGGGCTTACAAAAATCAATCCCTCCATTGCTGGACGGATTGGTCAAGAGTAAAGAAGTTGCCTATAAGATTTCTTATTTTGCCCTGATGGGTATTACCTTTTATTTGGTAGCAAGAGTTCGTTATTGTCTTTGACACCTTTTCTACTTTATCTTTTTTCTTCTTCTTTTTTTAACGAGACATTTTCTATCTTTTGCTGTTAATATTTACTTTTGGAGCTTACTACGTCTTTTATATATATATATATACATATATATGAATTTTTACCTTTTTTAGGGTAAAGCTTTTTTTTTTTCCTTAATTTGAGTTAAAACACAATAAAGATATAAATAAAACAAAACTGTATATAAATTATTGTTCAAACATAGATCCAATAAAAAGCTAATATATCGGATCTTCTTCCTCAGATCAAAAGCTAAAAAAAAAAAAAAAAGAAAAGAAAAAAAATTTCTCTACTCGATCTCTGCAACAACCGTAGCCGCCGCGCTCCCCCTCCTCTGGCATCGCCTTCCCGTCGCCAACCCAGCTACTTAAAAAACAAAAAACAAAAATAAAAAATTAAAAACAAAAAAATGGGAAAGTGCCTCTCCCTCTCACCCTGTCGGAGTCGCCCTTGATATCGCCTGGGTTTGCGACGAGATGGGGCCGCCTGGGTGGCCTCCTCGTCGTCGTCTACCACCCCCGCAACCACAACCTCCTCCAACTTCCCCCACCTACACCACCACAACGACGCAGAGTTTAGCGACTACATGCCGCTCCACTCATCAACGCCAAGCTCCAGGCCATTTGCAAGAGCCTCGCCGAGTCACAAAAGCAGGGAGGAACCAAGAAGAAGCCGCCGACCAAGAGATAAAGGTTTGAATATGGTTTTTTTTTTTTTTTCCTTAGCATTGTTTATGTTTTGTCGTGGAGAACTTGTTGAAGATATTGGTTTGGAATTTGAGACTTTTTTCTTAGCTTTTTTTCTGTTTTTTCGTGGAGCAGTTGTTCTTGGTTGACGATCTGCATGGAGAAGATGTTCTTGGTTGAAAATCTAGGTTTGAAGTTTGGGTTTTTTTCTTAGCCTTTTTTTTTTTCTTGTTCTTTCATGGAGGAGTTTTTCTTAGGCTACAAATCCAGGTTTTTTTTTTCTTGGGTTTTTTTATTTTTTTTAGATTTTTTAATTTATTTTTGTTTTAATTTTAAAATTAATTTTTAATGTATTAATGAAGGATAAGTTAATAATTTCAATTAAAAAAGACTTCTAACAATTTTGAACGTTTAAACTTGATAATTTGACCGTTAAAATGGTGCCTCAATAACTTTATTGAAAAATTAAGGGCTGAAAAATAAAAATAAAAAAAGGTTAAGGAGCAAAATTTTACTATTGTGAAAGGTGATGGACCTTGGCAATTTATCCTTAAAAAAAAAGAGAATTCTTATGATAGAAAATGTTATTATTCTCTATCAATAGAGAATATCTAGACATCATTAGATCAAAATCTAATGATAAAAAAATTATGAAGGACCATCAAATAACAATAGAGCCTCTTACACATGATTATTTCACATTCATCATAAAAAATTAGAAAAACAACTGAAGATCTCTAGTCTGTTCTTCGACCATGTTTTCGAGCTGTAGTCGACCCATCGTCAATGCCCCAGCGGCTCATGACCATCACGCACAAAAATATTTGTAATCCGCCTGCCCACCTGCCTTGCACCACACCCCACTTTCGGTGGTTTTATGTCAAGACCGTTCTTTTGGTGGATAGGGTGGCTTCAATCTACCATTATTGGTGGGCTGTTATGGATTGGAGTGTGAGCCGTGATTTCAAATTGTCTTGCCTATCTAAATATTATATGTATAGTATACATTTTTAAATTTTATGGAATAAATGTAAGATTGTTTGACTTTTGAGTTTCTAACATTATAAACTTGAAGTTTAGATTTTTATCTTTTTTTAAGATTTTGATTTTTTTTAGAGGAGCATTTTGAATTTTAAATTTTAAAATATTGATGTTTCTTTTATTTATTAAGCTTTTTATGTTTAAATATTAAATTATATTTAGGATTGTACTTTTGAATTATGATTTATTTTAGACTCTACTTTTACATTCACATACTGAGTACAAAATTCAAATTGCATTTGTAAACGCTTATATTATTAATAATTACATTTATTTTTTTTATTAGTTATATAAAGTACGTTCAGACATTAGTAAAATTATATAAAAAAGATAGATATAAATATCAAATTGTCTAATATGTTGCCCAAATCATTTGGCAAAAAATAAGCTCAAACGCGTAAATTTTGAACAGTTATAGTTTGGGTTTTTCTCAAACAGCTATGAAACAAAATTGTCTAAACCACTCAAACTGCCTGTCATGCACCCCAACGCCCAACCTCCGTTGAAAATCAGTACTCCACACTTCTTAGGGTTTCTCACAGAACTCCCTTGTCTTTTTCTTTCCAATCATGCAAGCATAAACTCATGAATTTTGCTCCCTTAGCCCTAACCCCTAGAGCTTCTCTCGTTGACGACAATGGCTCCTGTACACTTACGAAATCTTATTCATGTGTTATTTCCAATCTCAATCTCAGAGTTTTTTTTTTTTCTATTTTTGATTTTTTTTGGGGAGTGATTTTAGAGGTTGAAATTTTAGAGGCGAGGATTGGGGAGGCGAAGAAGGTGACGAAGGAGATGAATGTTTTGGTGAGGATAAACTTGGACGATTTTGGGATTGCTAATAGTAACACTGGAATTCTATTTCTTGATCATATATTGGATGTAAGTATTTTTTTTTCTTTTTTCAAAAATTTTGTGAAAAAGACATTGATTTTGTTGTTTCGTTGTCTAATCTTGCTTGCTTGTTTTGAGAAAATTTAATTGCTTATTTTGATTTCGTTTTGCTCTATTGTGTATTGAATTTGCTTGCTTTATTTGAAAATTTTGAAAGGTAACTGGTTTTGTTGTTTTCTTTTTAGACGACAAAGGTGGAGCCTTCAATCCATTTGTGGAGGTGAAGGAATGGTGTAGGAGTACGGGGAGGCAAGGCGAGAGGTCCAGAGGTGTGGCAAGATCGTGCCTTCATTGGAGGAGAGATGGTCGCTGGCAAGTCCTTTGTCGGTGCCAAGATGCAGTAGTAGGTTGCCGGAGAGGAAGGAAGGAGGTTGCTAGAGAGGGAGGACCTCTTTATCCAAATTTCTATTATTTTGATCAAATATAGTGTAAGAGAGTCTACCCAATTTTTGTATCTCTACCGTTTGATTTCTTTTTTTTCTTTTTTTATTTCAATCGTGCGATTATTAGTTGCATTCTCTATTGATGGAGAATTTTAGCATTCTCTATCATAGACCTTCACAGAAACTAAAAATAAAAAATAAAAACAAAAAACAAAACAAAACAAAAGGTTACAATAGTACGGTATATGGTGCTACTTGTATAATTTTGAGGGGAATTTTTATGGGCATGAAGAAAAAATTTTAGCATTGGTATCGAAAATGGTTATTTTATGCTCATTACGTTTTAATATGTGGAATTTAAATGTTAAAGTTGTACAAGTTAAAATAGATTTACAACTTTTAAAATTGTAAATATTAAAATAGGCGTGAATTGTTAAGGTGTTTGACTACCTCAATTTCAATTCATAAATTTTAACTCAAATAGTATAAAGTTTTTACATACCATAATATAAAACAAAATTACGTTATAGTATAAAAGTTATTGCAGGCTACAGTACTTTCAGTTGTAACTTTGAGTTCTAGCTTACTGCTCGAACACCTTAGGTACAAGTGTTGTGATAGAACCATAAAAGAACATAATAGGAATTTTAATAAATACTATCTTTTAAGATTTACTTTTTGTAAACGTCACACGTATTCATTTATAGCATAACTTAATATGTAATATAGACGATACTGTAGTATAAACTTTTTTAGTGTATCATAAAAAAATACAACTTTTAAAGTATGATATAACATGTAATTTTCTTAAGAACAAATACATCTTTCACAAAAGTGAAGCCTATTATAATATTTTTTTTTTTTTTTTTTTTTTTTTTTGTTGAGAAAACTAACAATCTTTTTACCCCACCAAATGATTGGTCTTTAAAAATAAAAGACAAAAACAAATCATTTTTTTTAAGGTAGACAAAAGCATTTTTGGTAGACTGCAAATTTGATGATTGTTGTTGATGCAAGTAAAAACATGTATGAATCACTTTATGAGAGCTTTTATAATTTTGATTTTTCTCTTATCTTTTAAATAAATTTAAGTTGTATATGTATTTTTAAGAAAAATTATGATTGCATTTCATGCAATAATTAAAACTTGTAATTGTATAATATAATTGTTTCCCGTTTAATAATGAAATAGGATAATAATTATTCTTAATTCTAACTAGGATTCTGTTTAAAAATTTGATTTGAACAAAAAAATTTTGGTTTAAATTAATTTGATTCGTTACAGCATTTTAGGTTGAAAACGGCTCCCAACGCCCCGTCGCTCATGTATTTACCAAACCAGGGTCTACATATCATATAATATTAGAGATAACAATGTGTGACAATGTTTGGGTTGGCTCCATTAAAGCCGGATCGTCCAACATGGAAATCTGACGTAACATGTAAAAACAAATCCTCTCATCAGAAAGTCCCAGGTGGACAAGTCCAGTCCCAACAAAGCTAAATCTTCTTCTCTTTCTGGTCTTGCCAGAAAGATTGCCATTGCTTGTCATACAAAGTAGCTTCATCGGCTAGCTTTTTAAGCTTGCCAAAATCATGGATTCTCCTAAAGAGAATCACAGCAGCGACAGTCGCAAAACCTTCCTGCCTTGCATATGAAATTACCGGTTTGTCCAACGACATCAAGTCCTGTCAAAGCACATACCACATACGCTATGAAGAACCCAACCATTGCAGACATAGAAAGAGTCGTAATCTGAGACTTTGGACAAGTTCTTTTCAAGGATTAATTTCATAAATACCTCTTGTACTATGTACCTTAGTTTAATATGGTCCTCATGTTAATAAGAATTTATTTTGTCCTTTGAAATATATACTTCAGTTTGCTAGTTCTATTATAATACGAACAAAATAATGATATAACATTATTTTTAATTTTTACAATATCTTTTGAACTATTGATTTTAAATCAATTTGGCTCATTAACTATTAATTTTATGTCAATGTATCCCCTAGCCTTTTAAA
>CAMOHE010025865.1:6390-56801 GCA_946598075.1 Artocarpus hirsutus | reverse complement strand
TTCGATAGTCTTACTTCCATGACGATGGAAAGAAATTGGGGTAAAAAGTTTGGTTTTATTATATCTTGATCAAAACTTAAGCGTATAATTACGTGTAATAGAACTTGATCTATAAAACAAACCAGTCGGTTCAAAAAAGAAGAAAAAGATCGAGACAAAGGTCAATAGAAAAAATGATTTTTTATGAATTTTCGTCATAATTAGTTGCACGCGTATACCATATTATCACAAAAACAACTATTATTTGTATTATGAACTTGTGTACTTGGTAAATAGTATGAGCCAAAATAAAGCTCGATATTTTACTCATTAGTAGTTGATTATAAACAATTTAGGTACAGAAGAAAACTTTTTGTTTCGTGGATAGTTTTTAGACTGTTTCCATTTAATTTAAAACGAAAAACAAATTGAGTAACAAAGATAAAATAGAGCAATAAACTTTTGGTATATTCAAGAGGTCTATATTGAACACTAAATTAATTATTTGATCACAATTAATGTTTAATTACCTCCCTCATTTGTAATTACCCACTGAGTTTTTGATAATATTATAATGATTGCCTGATGTTTTAGAAAATAAAACATATATATACGCACGCACATATATATTTTCTAAAAAAATATAAAAAGATGTGGTTGATAGTTTATGGTAAAGTTATATCTGATTTTACTTTAAAATAAAGAGTTAAATATTATTATTATTATTATTATAATAATATGCAAGAGAAGACAATATCCTGTTCATCGTAACTCAGAAACACTGTACAAAAGTAGTTTGTTTTCGGTTTTTCTGTCGCTTGTTTTTCCAATTTTATCCTTACTTTTCCTTTTGTGCTTTTACCTAACAATGGCTCTTTGGTTATTTGACTTCTTTGGTGTTAAATTCCGAATCTGTCATCAGTTCACTCAATCTCTCTCTCTTTTTGCTCGGGGTATTGTGGTTGACAGCCGCCACTTTCTTCGTAGATTGCTCTTCCTTTTTCTACTTCTCCTTTTTCTTCTTTTTCATCTTCTGTCCTCTTTGTATTCACCTGCTAGTTTTTGGGCAAATTAATATTTTACTCAGCATATATTTTCTCTTATATACATATTATATATGTCAGATAATGTTTCTTATAACATCTTATAATTTTTTTTGTAGTTGCCGTTAGTATTTGCCGTTGCAAAAAGAATCATTTAAGTTTTAATCTGAGTATGAAATAAAATTGAAGTTTATGCTTGAAGAAGTAATAAAGATAGTTTTTGATTTATTAATAAATCTAATAAAATCTTAATGTTAATGATCATAAAAAATATGCAATATAAATAGTGATTTATTCTTTTCTTCATTAAAAATATAGTGAAAAAAATCATCTCAACTGCATATCAAATGAAAAAGTTATATTTTTTTTCTCAAATATAAGAGAGAGAATTTTAGTTTTTACTATAGTAAAGATATCTGGATATTAAAAGTTTAAGCGGAGATGAGAACTCTAAAAACTTGAATTCTTGATACTTTGGTTTAGTCATTTTTTGAATTCAATTGACTCAAACTATATTCAAGTATCAAGATCTTTTGGATACATATTTGTTTACCCTAAAATCTGAATTATTTGAGTATCAAGAATCCAAGTTTTTAAAATTCTCATCCCCTTTAAACTTTTGATACTCGGATATCTTTGCTACAATAAAAACTAAAATTACTATCCTATATTTGAGAAAAAAAAATCATAACTTCTTCATTTGATATCCAATTGAAATGATTCTTGTTTCACTGTGTTTCTAATGAAGAGAGAATAAATCAAGATCCATATTGCATATTTTTTAAGATCATTAACATTAAGATTTTATTAGATTTATTAATAAATCAAAAACTATCTTTACTACATTTTCAGACATAAATATCAATTTTATTCCATACTCAGATTAAAACTTAAATGCACATCCAAACGTCAATTCAAATAACAATTCAAATCACTAACTCAAATTAAATTACTAATTTGAATCTATTTATCAAACAGACCCTAAAATTATTCAGATTTTGAGAGAAACAAACACGTATCTAAAAGATTCTTGATATTTGAATATAAATTTGAGTCTATTGAGTTCAAAAAATACATAAAATAAGCATATTCTTAGGTAGCTGCAAAAAACTTTTATACAAGTGTAAGCAAACTTATTTGTCCTATATTGCTGAAACTCTATATTACCTGAGCCACAGTTTTTCATAAAGAAATTATTTATTTAATTTTTTTTTCTACGGGTCAACTTTATGTTATCCTCTTTATGGCCCAAAAAAAAAAATAAAATTTCTATGCCAGATAATTTAGTCCTCAAAGTGGAGTCCTTTTCTTTTCCCCTCGATGGCTGTATATCTCAAGTTGTCAAGCAGATAGAAAACATCATCAATGCTTTAATCAACGCTTGGACTCTTGGATCCCTGTACTGCACCGCCTCATTTCACAAGTTATCCACTTTTTTTGTAATTTTTCGACAGGGACAAATATTGAAAGAAACACGTGTTCCCATTGGCCAAGAAAATAATTTTTCTACAGGGAATCAGTTGATGGCAGAAACTACTTTATTTAACATACACTACTTTTATGTTTAGTTGATCTTTGTTTAGTCAAGAAAATAATACAGGTGTATTTGTTAATTATGACAAAACAATTGAATATTAAAATCTTTGCATTCACATCGATTTCTCAACAACCATGAACCTTCTCCCTAAAAAAGTTGTCTAAATTTCTACTGATCATCGTTTCTGCCCTTTCCTTTTTGGCATAGTTGGTGGTGGAAAAAAAAAAAAAAAAGGTGGACCCACCCAAGCCCCCAAGCCTCTCATGGGTAATCTTTATTGTACCAATAATGAAGAAAGTGATGCCCCATAAGCCTCCAACACATAGATGTGGCATATCTTAGTCAAATGTCTTCGGCTTCAAACTTATCTCCTTAGCAATGTTAAAATATCACAACCTATCAACCTGTCTTTTCCCATGATTTTATTTTCTTTTGTTTTTGGCTAAAAACGCTTATGGTCTTCTTGGCCCTAGAGTTTGTCTACTCTTTGTCGCGCCCTCTCGGCTTTTTAGAGATTTACGACCTAGCTCATCGGAGTTGAGATACAAACCAGTTTCTCTAGAATGGGCCAAGATCCACTCATCCTTTCAATTTTGATTCTCTAAGAAAGGTTTAGAAAGTCATATCTCACAAAGGATATATTTCACAAGAAGGGGTTTTTACAAGGAAAGCTTCTGCCTCTCCAGTTGAGAGGAGGTACATATTTGTACTTGAAACTAAAGGACCTAGAGTCCTGAAACGAGAGAGAGAGAGAGAGGACACGTGGTGGTCCTCGTTACAGGGATTAGGATTATAGCACACTAAAGCAAACTAAAGTACTGATATTTTATAAAGTAGTGATAATAGGACGATTCTCTAGTCTGTGTCACAGCTGTCATCCAGCCAAGAATTTTCTCGAGCCAGCTCACGTAGTGCTTCGTCTACCTCATCTTCATCCATGGGTGGACACGCGTTATAGCAGGACCACAAAAGTTGTTGTGAGGAGGAGCAAGTGGCAGGCAGGGTGTCAAAAAGATAAGGATCACTATGATAAGGATCCTGCAAATCTTGAAAGGCTGGATTGTTGTGATAAAGCACTCCTTCAGTATCGGTTGGAGTGTACAACCTTTTGATGAGCCGTGTGGGGTCATCTTTATCGGTTGTGGTACCAGCGAATATCTTTAGTGCTTTTTTGATCTTTTCGCTGTATTCTAGAGGAAACTTTTCCCATTGGGTTTCTTCATCTGGTGTGGGCCAAAGGTGGTCAGGGATTGACTGGTTCTTTTCAAACAATGCTTTTTGAATTTCCCTTTGAGTTTTGTTTGGCCCTGCAAGGGGTTCTTCACTTGCACTGAAGACTTCAACAGACGGGTGGGTTATGATAGTTCCGTCGTGGCTGAGTTTAGCAGAAATGGTGACGAACAGAATGACGTAACAGTGGAGGGGAATAATGGCCTGGGGATCTTTGGGTTTATAGGGATACAAAAATGCTTGTCTGGGTCCCTTAAGCTTTTCCTACTCTGTGGTGAGGAGTTGATCCTAGTACTGTAAAGGAGCAAACCACTGTAGTACCTATATTTGGGTCTGGTACGCTGTTTCAAAGTCGTCTTTATCCAGGTATGCACAAATTGTGGTTCTGAGGCCAATGGCTTGGACTTCGATGGCGATGGTGTAGACACTTATTAGATACCAAAAAAGGTGTGTCAAAGGTCGTGGCATGAACAATGTGTCTTTGAAGGGATGACTTTGGAGAAGGGGAAGTCAGGATGTAGGCCAAGGTCATGATACATGGTTGGGCCATATTTTTTGATCAATTGATTCTGCATGAAAATGGCTCGTTTGGTGGCATTTTCTTTAGTATTTTTTCCTTGAAGGATAACCTGAGCGTCTCTGGGAAATATTTGCTGGAATTGGGAAGTGGAAGCCATCGTAGAGATGTATGGGATATGGATGAGCTCTTCTGGATGCTGGTGATTGCCTTTTATAGGTGGTCGAGACAGGTAGTCAGGGATGACATTGTCTTCTCCTCTGATGTGTTTAATATCATAAGAAAACTGATCAAATCATACTGCCAGTCTGATTAACTGGGCATTAATGGTTTTGTTGGTCTTAATCTTGATCATTCCTATTGCTACTGCTGAGTCAATTTCGACCAGAAAGTGGTGGCCAATGAGGTGGAATTCAAACTTCGAGATTCCATTTTTGATAGCAAGCAATTCTTTAAACGTAGAGTGGTAATGCTTTTGCGAATCTTTGAAGGATCCGCTTTTGTATCTACATATTTTTCTTGCTTTATTCGTTCCTTCCTCAAGAAGGATGGCCCCCCAGTGAGTGTTGCTAGCATCTGTCTGAAGAATTCTTTTGCTGTCTGATGATATTGATAGAGGTGGCAAAGTTTGCATCACTTGTTTGAGATTTTTGACAGTTGCGGTATGCTTGACATTCCATGGTGGAGCATCTTTGCTCAAAAGCTTTGTAAGTGGATTGGTTAGTTTGGAAATCTTTGGCACAAAATCTCGGAGATAATTGATAATTCCCAAAAATTGTTGGAGTTGTACTTTTGTGAAATCCTTTTCAGGGAATTTGAGCAGTTCTTGAGCAATGTGGGTTTGGGCCTGGTCAGTTCCATCACAAAGGGTCATCCCAAGGAAATCAATCTTGGGCTGTCCAATGATCATTTTTTTTTTCGGAAAGCATAATGCCATGGGCTTCCGTAATTTAGGCAAATTGGGCCAGTAATTCCAAATGAGTTTTGTGATCAGGAGAAACGAGAAGAATATCATCAATGTATATTAGGGCTTGGTGGAGAATTGGGCCGTAGATTCGGGTCATGGTATTTTGGAAAAGAGAAGGGGCAGTCTTAAGTCCAAAAGACAAAACGGTCCATTGGAAATGGTGGTTTGGGATGGAAAATGCAGTTTTGGGCCGGTCTTCTGGTTTGATACCAAGTTGTCAAAATCCTGCTTTAAGGTCAAACTTAGAAAAAATTCCGGCATTGGTAAGGTTTGAAAACAAGGTATTTCAGTTGGGAAGGAGAAACTTGTCGTCTGTCAAAAAATGGTTTAATGGCTTGTAGTTAATGACTAACCTTTGTTTTCCTCTGATCTGCTCTGAACGTTTATTAACGTAAAAAGCATGACATGCCCAAGGGGATGATGTTGGTTCTGTTAGGCCCTGTTGTTGGAGTTCTAGGCACTCCTAAATTGCCATTTGTTGGTGCTCAAGATTCATTCCTGGGTGGCTTGCCTTGGTTGGATTGATATCTTCGTTTTGCTTGAATGGGAGAGAAAAGAAGAATTCTTCCCGGGTCCAAAGAGGGTGAGAACACTTGGTAAGGAATTCTGCGTGAGAAGTTGCACAGGACTTTTGAATTAGGCAGTCTTTGATTAGTTGGAAGACATCCATGGTGAATTGAATTTGGAGTGGATTCCCAATTTCTGAAGTAAGCTTTGTAAGCTAGACCTGTAGGTAGGATCCGCAAACCTTGCATCTTTATGTAGATGTCAAAACCTATAATTAGATCTTTCCCTAGAAGTTTAGATCCAATGACTTGATGTCGTATGGAGCATCCTAGGAAGAATTCAAGCCGTATAGGCTTACTGATCAGGTCTGTCTTGAGAATTGCACTGTTGGCAGCATGGAAAAACTGTTGTTTTGGACGCCAGTACTCTATTGGAAGGATGTAGGGGTTCATCATTGAGTAAGAAGCGCCTGTGTCAAAAAATGCAGCGACCTTGATTGGTCTGGCATATTTGGAAGGAAGAATCCGCATAGGGACTATTGGAACTGGTTGGGCCAAGCTGGCCAAGCCTATCTGATAGTGGGAGGATAATTCCTTGAGTTGCTCAAAAGCACAGATAGAGTCTGTTGAGGGCTCATCATCAAGAGAAAACACGGATTCAATATCATTATCGAAAAGAGAGAGTCCGGTGAGGTCTTCAATGTGGGTTATCATCTTAGCAGTTTTGCCATGAGGACATTCTTTAGCGAAATGGTCTTTCTTTCCACATTTGTAACATTTGTCTGTTGTTTTGCTTAACTTTTCTTTTCTTTAGAGGAATTTGACAAACCGTTTCTTTCTTCGTCGAAAAACATGCTTGGAATCCTTGGGGAAGGCTTTCTTTTGATAGGCCTTAAAAGATTTTCGGGGATGACAGGAGCATGTCTGGTTTTCTGGGCATTTGATCAGCAAGTCCTTTTTATTGCAGACGCGATCAAGATGCTTTGATTGTTTTAGGTATTCCTGGAGGAATTTGTTTTGCAAGCACATTTTATCCAGGGCTCGGATCGTCAATTGGTAGAGTTCTCCAAGGGTGGTGTTTTGAAGGTTCTTTCCCGACTGGGCAAGGAGGCGTGTTGTTTCTTCTCCAAGTGGTTCTGGAATAGAAAAGAGGTATGCTTGTTTCAAATTGGGGTCATTAATGCCACCGATTTGGTAAAATCGTTGGGACATCCTCTTGAAGTGTTTTTCCAAATCTTTCTTATCCATGGAGCAACATTTCATTTTGAAGAACTCAGCATGCAACTTTTCTGTCGTCTGAGTATCTTGTCCATAGAACTTATTATAGACTATGGAGAGTGCTTCTTCGATGTTCTCAAGCTGGAGAAATTGAAGTTGGCGATAATCTCCTAAACTTTTCCACCATTCTTGGAGTATACCAGTGAAACGGGAAGCAAATCCTAGGAGGATAGTCTTGGTCTGCATGCGCGGCTTTTGTGTTTCAATTAAAAGCCATGCTTTGAATTCCTGAAACCTGGTAGGCCATTGGTGAGGAGGAATGTCATCGAGAGTGAATGTGTGAAACTTTGAAGATTTTGGACGTGATCACCTTGATGAATTTCTTCCTGTTCTTCGACTTGGTAGTCTTGAGAGGTTTTAGGTTGTTCCTCTTTAGTACCTTGAGCCATTAGATGTACTGGGCCATCATTGTCACTAGAGGATTCATTGGATGAGAATTCCTCTATAGTGGAGGAACTAGAACAGTCAGACTCATTTTCAAAGAGATCTGATGAATTTGGTTCATGCAGGTGAATAGACGATGGGGAAGGTGTCTCCTGGTGCTGGTATAAGACATAAGACAATGGATTTTTGGGTGTTGCACCATTAACTGCTGTGTAGCATGTTGTTGCTGTGTCGGCGATTCTGTCGTCTTGGCTTTGGCATTCTTTTGTTTTAACTGGTCTTGTTCGTCTAATATTTGCAATCGCAGTAGCTGCTTTCAAACTTTCTTGGCGTTGGAGATCTTCATATTATAGCTTGAGATTTTTCATCTGTGCTTCTTTTTCAGTGAAGATACTCATGGGGACTGCTGAGGACTTGATCAACATCATAAGTTCTTCATGAACTTGTTGAATTTTGGCCGACAGCTTTTGAATGATAAAGTGCTGGGATTCTTGAATATCAATAGCCAATTGTGCTGTGCGTGTTTCAATCTTTTGCAAGATCTTATTTTGAGAGATCATGTTTTTGGACTGCCAATTGAGAGTGGCTTCAGCTGGAGAAACTCGTTTAGTAGATCCATCAGCTTCTCAGGCAGTAGGATTTGTAATCTTTGGCTGATGTGCAATGGTACCATCCTGGGTTTGGTATGACCAGATTGGTGGGAAATCCTCGTCATATGCGGAGGAGGAGGATGACAGAGATCTCGTCATATAGACCGGTATAGGAACCTGGGCAGGAGGTAAAGGAGGTGAAGGAGGTTCGAGCTCGTAGCTTTTGCTTGTCCAACTAGTAGGGCTTGGAGCAGGTTTTCCAAAGTGGTTAGGGGCGGAGTAGGTGACTAAGTAGTCAAACTTTCCAGAAGGTTGACCAAGAGGTCCTACGGACTGGTCTCCTTGGAGGTATATTTGCTTAAGCCATTTCCCCGAGCTTCGCTTCTTTAGGCGAGGTGTTTCATTATTTCCTTCAGGTTTGGAACAATCAGGGCATTCACAAATATCCCAATAACAATGGCCATTTTGGGACTGAAAAGAATAGATTGGATTCCTATGGTTGTTGAAGGAGGGAACTTCAGCCGTCAAAGGAGGATGAGAAACACGGGTCATCATATACTGAGTAGTGAAGAATCTGGTGGGGAAGCTTTCACTTCTATCGAAGATTATTTCTGTGTTTCCATCAGCAAGAGTCTTGTACTGAGGCTCCTTAAGATGAATGAGAGGAGGAACTTGTTGAGCCTTTTCATAATTTGTAATCCAGGAGCTGGGCAATAACTTTTGAAGTTCTTCTGTAGTGATCTGCCTTGGGATGTGAGTACAAATTGGAACTTGGTCAGAATCAACCTTGATCATCAACGCGTCAGTTGAGGCTGGTAGTGCTAGATCCAGTGCATGGTCTTAGAGACGATAGGCCATCTGATAGTGAAGAGTAGATCCGATGGAGTTTGGATCTTGGTCGACACTAGCGATCTAAACTTGCACTTTGAGAGCATCCAAGAGGCGTTTATCCATGAGAGACATGTTAAAATTTGGGAACAAGGTGACGATTACAGTTTCAGCATTTAGTGTGGTCTCGATGGTAGCAATACTGGCTTGTTGGTATTTCCTCAAGCGAGTATCAAGAAGTCCAATACGTGAGATGGGTAAACCCTTTCTGGCATGATAAGTGAGGGCAAGTCGGATTGCCCTAAAATGAATATGAGTATAGCCTTGAGAGACCCAATGGGGTGGTAATTCAGATGGGATTTGCAGGGCCACCAGTTGTTCATGAGAGACAGCTGGGAGTTGACACTGGCTGAATTTGGAAGCCTGGACATATTCTTTGGGTGCTTTATACGAAGGTCGTATAAGAGCTTTTATAGATTGGGTAAAAGAGTTGGTGGTTTTCATAAAGGCATGGTAAGGGTTTATCAAAGGGAGTGATTCAGAATTGATTTTGCTTTCATCAGGGAGATAAGAGATTTCGTAAAGAAAATCTAACTTTGAAGAGGTGGATTTACGGAAAGAGGGTACAAGGGGTAAAGAAGAAGAAGAAGGTACAGAAGAAGGATTTGAAGTTCCTGGATTCATGGTGGAAGACAGAGATTCAAAATTAAAAGAATGAAGTCATTGATGTAATTATACCCATTACATTCTACACAATTGTATATAGCAATGAAATTCCTTTGCTCAAACTATCAGAGCTATTCCACGAACATAATACTTTTCTCTTCCTGTACTACTCTACATGTGCTCTGCCCTCACTATTTATATTTATTTATCAGCTTTTGAAGCAAAATAGGGAAAACATATTTTACAAGACTAACATAACGGGTAAAGAGTTCTATTACTAGAATTTTTCAAAATAAAGGTGATGTTTTTCAAATTTTAGTTCAAAAATACTTGGAACTAGTAATATGTTTGAACATTCCTACTTATGCAGTTTTCAACTTTTGCATCTTAATTTTTCTTTGCGGAAACTATGAAATCCTCATGACCCAGTTATATTTTAGATCAACGTTGTTGTCGTCATCGTCGTCGTCTAAAATTCGTAATAATTACATATTATTTGTTACACACATTTTTCTCCTCTTGATTGAAAAAATTAATGTGAACAGATTTGAAGTATAAATGCCTCATAATATATAACTTGGAAGTCATTGATGAAGTCCAAGCAATCAACAATTGCATCAGCGTACAAAGAGTTAAATCGGTCAATGAACATGAGCCTCATATGGTCACAGCGTAGAAAGAGTTAGACCGGTCGATACATATCAATAGAATTTCTCATTCATTAATATGTCTCCCTGATTTATTTTAAATATATTATCTTCTTGTTTTAGAATTAATATTTATTTTTCCTCTTTGCAAAATTGTTTTAACATATTATGTTATTACATTATCAACAAATATTATGAATATTCAAACCTGCTATAATATTAATTTTGCTTTTCATAGATTGACAATAATTATAACCATTGAAAATAAGAATTAATCAAATTTGTATTATATTTAATTTTAATTTTATCTCTAAATCTTTCCTATAAAATTAATATGTATATATGTGTGCATGTATATGTATATAAATTAGCTTAATACTGTAACGATCTTTATTTTCTCAACCGTACCACGTAAGTTTACTTAAAAGCTATATATATATATATATACTTGATATGTTGTACAATTGATATGTCGTACGATGTTAGAATTTATATAATGTGTCTAAATATTGTTATAAATATTTCTATCTTATTTAAACTTAAACTTCACCTACAGTTTGTCATGATATGAATACATTTCATTATTTTAATAACAACTTAATATTAAATTTAATATACAGAATTTCATTATTTTACTACATAATTTCATTGTATTATTGATAAATTTTATTAATCTTTATTGAATCTTACTATGATTTAATTATTTCTTTTATTTATTTTTAAATTAACAATAATTAGTATAATAAAAAATAAAGATTAATAAAGCTCAAATTATATTTAATTCTGATTTTGTTTTTAGTTTTTTTCTACAAACCTTTTTTTAATAGTTAAACAATAAGTTCAATAAAATATAAATTAAATAGTCCTTAGATTTAAAGAATTTCGGCTGAGTGGACTCAAAACTTAAAAGCCCTTACAATACACTTTCAAAAAAAAAAAAGGACAAATATGTCTTTTTCTTATTTATCTAGAAAAATTGAAATTGTTTATGTTTTTTTGTAGTTCTAGTTTTGAAAAGGATAAAGTTTACTTTGATACAGTTGAGCATTTAAGGCAAGTTTTAGCACGTAGGAAGATTAATTTAATTTATGAAGGAGGTAGTTTAGGGTTAATGGGGGTTGTATCGACAACGGCGCAATCTAATGGTGCTCAAGTGTTAGGGAGCATACCTAAATTTCTTTCTTAGGGTAATATTTGTGGTAATACTATAGGTGTAGAGAAAAAAATTGGCCACATTTGTGAACATATAGAAGCAACGATTAATATAGCTGATGCTTTTATAGTTTTACTTGGTGGCATAGGAACTCTTGAAGAAATGTTTGTAGCTGTTAATGGGAAATTGTTGGGTATTCATTCAAAACCATTAGGGCTATTAAATATGCATACAACAAACAAAAACTAGGTAAAGTTTAAAAAATTTACTAAACAAATCTACACAGTTTTCAAAGAAAGGACAACTAATCAAATAAACATTTGAAAATCGAAATAAAACTATACATCCTTTGACATTGTCAAAGAAATCTACATACCTCTGACAAAACACATATTAAATGCTATAACTTTTTTGACCTTTTAAAAACGAAACAAAATAAAAAACGACAAAACACTATAAAAAATTTAACTAACAAAACACAAATATCAAAATGTCTAAATAAAATTCAATAATTTCAAATAAACTAAAATACATCACATGATTAATTTGAATATAAAATATTTTTAAGAAACAAAACTTTTTAAAATTTGAGAAAAAAATATGCAATTCTTGAAATTGTCAAACAAATCTCTGTAAGTCTGATAAAAGACAAATTTAAGACTATCAAAGAACTAAATCTAAAAAAGTTATGTAAAAGACAAAATCAAATATGAGACAAAATGAATTGTAATCTTTCATATAATTAATAGATACAATATTTTCATATTGATTAACATGGAAACTCTTTACACCTTAAAAAGGAAAGAGAATTCACAAGTTCTTGTTGTGTAAATAGAAAGGACAATTAAATTCAATAATACTAAAAACATCCTAATTAGGCCAGCAATCACTTAAGTTGTCATACTAGGTCAGCAGTTACTTAGATTGACAATGATTATTATGATTAAAAATAAGGATTAATCAAGCTTAGACTATGTTTAACTTTGATTTGTTTTTGAATTTTTCCTACGAACTTGATTTTTTCTACTCTCTTTGTTCTATAACTACTTGAATTATATTTAAAAGCATTTGAAATCTATATTTACAAAAAATGATAGGTACATTAATTCCTTTTTAAAACTCACAATCAGGTGAATGCAATATCAATAAAAATAATTATTAAGCTAAAAACCTATAGTTAATAAAACATTCCAAATATATCTAATAAAATATATTACAAATACAAGTTGGAGAACACAGAAAAATGTCAGACCCTATAATTTGAATATATTATCAAACCTTAGGTAGGATGCATTTTGAGAGTAATAAATACTCCGTAATATCAGCCATCCTAATAATGATACTTAAACATAAAATAAAGACTAACATCACATAGACAAAAATGGTTATTTAAAACACAGAAACATAAACTCTTAACATGCTGTAAATAAAACTAAAAGATCACCGATGGAGCAGCAAATCTAATGGCTGCTTCCAACTATCTTTATCCCAATCCAGCTTTGAAGTTGTAGTGTCAGACTTTGGATGAATAACACATATGTTGTCCAGCAATTCTTTAACAGTTGAAGTAGTAATAAAAATTTGTTTTCCCCCATGTTGAATAAAATTCTCTTCCATGGCATGATCTAAAAACTTCAACAAACCATCATCAAAACCATTAACATTCAAAAGCCCTAATGGTTTCAAATGAATACCCAACGGTTTCCCACTAGCAGCTACAAACATTTCTTCAAGAGTGCCTATGCTACAGGGTAAAACTATAAAAGCATCAGCTATATTAATCATCGCTTCTATACGTTCACAGATATGGCCAACTTTTTTCTCTACACTTATAGTCTTACCACAAATATTACCTTGAGAAAGGATATTAGATATAATCCCCAACACTTGAGCACCATTAGATTGGGCCGCCGTTGAAACAACCCTCATCAACCCTAAACTACCTTTTCCATAGACTAAATTAATCTTCCTACGTGCTAAAAATTGCCCTAAATGCTCAGCTACTTCTAAATAAACTCCATCTTTCCAGAACTAGAACCACAAAAAACACAAACAATTTCACTTTTCCTAGATAAATAAGCAGAAGACATATATGTCTTTATTTTTTTCCTAAGTGGTTTTTTAGGACTTTTTGGTTTCAAGTCCGTTCTACCAAAACTCCTTAAGTCCTGAATGGGATCTTAAAGGAAACGAAGATACGTATAACTAACAAAGCATGGTAAGTTTTTTCAAAGATTTACTAAACAAATCTGCAAAGTTTTAGAAAATGAACAATTAATTAGATATACTTTTCAAAATCAAGATAAAATTATGCAACTTTTGACCTTGTTAACAAATCTACATATATCTAACAAAAGACAGATTACATGTTGTAGCCTTTTTGACTTCAAATAACCTAAATCTACAAAACTAATGTAAAAGACAAAATATAATAAAAACAAAATCGACAAATTACTATTAAAAATTTGACAAACAAAACACATATCTCGAAATGTCTTAGTAAGATTTAGCAATTTCCAATAAATTACTGCACAAGACATGATTAATTTCAAAATATAATATTTAAAAAAGACATTATATACTGTATCTAAAATAGCAAATAATCAGATGAACTTTTAAAAATCGTGAAAAAACTATGCAATTCTTGACATTATCAAACAAATCTATATACAAAAAGCAAATTAAACACTGTAGTATTGTTGACTTCAAAGAACCAAATCTATAAAAGTAATATAAAAAACAAAATCGAATCTAAAACAAAATCGATAAATCTCTATTGAAGATCTGACAAATGAGGTAAAAAATTTTATACATCTAGATAAGATTGAAAAAATTCAAACAAATTGCAGTACACTACACGATTAATCTGACAATATATTTTTTTAAAAAACAAAAATATACAACGCACACTATAACAATCTAAAAACAAACTAAATGAAAAACACAAAATAGATTTCCAACATTCAAACAAAAACTATAATTACAGATTTAAACCCCATCTAATTTCTTTACAAACTGACAAACCGGATCTTTAAAAGCCAAATCCTTAAGACGTTGTCTTTCTGCATGAAATTTGGGCCATAATTTAGAAATTGCACTTTGAACATATCCACTAGGATGATTCTAAAGAGTAACTTGAAGATCATCTAAATTCTCTTTAGAAAGACCATATTTGCAGAAATGAAATTTGTCTTTTCTATTTACTAACACAAATCCAAGTGAATGACACTTATCCTCACAAAGTTGTCACCCACATTTGTTACATTTGGAACTAATAGCACAAGCTTTCTTCTTATGGCACTACGATTGGGCATACCTAGAAGACCAACACTATGATCAAAATCACTTGGAAGAATTTTGTCTTCAATCAACATCCTCGCATCATTGGAAATACTAAAATGCATAAAAATCCATAATCGAGTAATTTTAGACTTATATTTTTGCCTTAGAACATTTTGAGAAAATGATAGAAAATACTTTTTCAAATGATAATATTTGGAATCCATAAAAAACACAAAAACAGAAAAAAAATACTAGAAAAATGAAATGTTCTGGATAAAATTCAAACCCTTAAAAAAGAAGCAAACAAAAACTGATAAATGAAAAAAAAAGAAAAACAAACTACAAATTTTAGAGAAAAAAGAAGAGGAAAAAGAAAAATGTAGGAAAAAAAAAACCGAACTTAGAAAACAAAGCTAAGATACACAATGATGTTATTTATAGACATACATATCAAACCCTATTGAACAGCAAGAATGTCAAATCCACAGCAAACGGTCTAAAATGACCAAAACAAAAATAACAGAAGCAAAAGCAAAAGATACCACTAAGGGCAAAACTAGAAAACACTAAATGATAAAATTGAATAACATAACAAAGACAAAAAAAAAATTAAATAAAAAAGATTACAATAAAGAACAAATACATCAGCAATAAAAAAAGTAGAAAATGACTTGATATAGACCGAGTCAATTATTTTCTATCAAATTAAACTTATACAATCCTAATAAAGACCATATCTTTTAAATTAATTATACTTTGACATATATTAAATATTTTAGCTATAATATAGACAATATTAAAATATCTATCTATAAATATACCATAAAAAATTTAGAATACACATTAATATAATCTTAATATAATATATATATATATATATATACAACTCTTATATAACAAGTAAATTAAATAAATCAAGGCCTTTACATAAACATGCATATTAATACAATTTTAATAAATACGTTATAACAATTACTAATTTTTTGTTCAACAAAATAACCATTCCCGCCGCAACACGCTGGGCATCCTGCTAGTGTGTTCCTATGCCAGAGTTTATGAAGAGTGACGTAGTAGAGCTTAAACGGTGCCTCCTCGCTCAACGAGTCAACGTTGCTCCTAAACCTTTTAATTTTTTTTGGGTGAAAATAAACTCATCATTCCTCAAAAAAACTAAATAGAAAATTCCATCAGCTCAAAGAAAAAGGAAAAAAAAAGAAAGCAAAACATTTGGGATCGCAAATTCTCTGCATCCGTTATTCTCACCGAGGTACGATTTTGCGAGACAAAGCCTCTGAACCTTTCTTTTCTTCTTCTTTTTTTGATTTATTTTGTCCATCTAATAATATTATTCTTGTTTCGTCAATTTTCCAGTTGAATGTTATTTATGGATTTGATCTCATATGGGAACATGCAATTACCAATTCTTCTCGTCGTTTTCCTTTATTACTTGGTAATTAGTCTATAATCAACTTCAGAGTTTCACTGAATTCGGCTCATAGAATCGTGTTTGGGCTTTGACATAATCACTGTTAGTTTGAAGGAAACTAAGGATTTTAGTGTTCCTAGGGCTTTGTTGTCGTTGTTGTTGTTAGCTTAACTGAATTACACGACTATCGAAATTTAGGACAATAACATATGACAATATGCTTCATTTCCTTATGTTTGGAGAAATTTTTGGTAGAGGCAGAGTATTAAAAATGAAGATTGATTTATATTGCTCAATTTTGGATACTTGGACAGGTATTTGATAATTAATGAAGTTGAATTCTTAGCACACCACATCATTGATCATTGATTGTTGTTAAAACATACCTTTTTTGGATATGTAACCATTGGAGGCATAATGATTGAAAAAAAGTCTGTATATGTATATGTATACATGCGCACGGTTTGACGTTCAAAAACACTCAATACCCACTACTAGTACATTCTATATAAGTCACTGTAGAGACATTGGCGGAGCCGTAAATTTTTTTTATAGTAGATCAAAAATTTTGATCTTTAATCACATCCTAACAATATTTTCTTAACTTTGTTTCTCTTTTTGCCTTCATATTATCTATTTTATTCTTCTCTCAAATGAACTAAGCATGCAATAATTTATTTCACTTTTTAAAATTTAGAGTCCTAAAAATATAAGTTTTGATAAGACTATAGGTGGTTTTTGGTTTAATTGGGGTTTTAAGTTTGAAATATGAGTAAATTTAAAAGTTAAAACTTGGGGTATTGCTGAATATTTTTAAAACTTATATTCCTATAATACAATTTATAAGATTGGGGCGTGAATTGTGGGAAAATAGTGAAAAAGAAAAGATTGGGGGGACATTGTAGCTCTGACAGTGGAGATAATGTGTTAAAATTTAGGAGCAATTCTTAGCGTAGAGTGCATTTGAAATTTCTGGTAAGATTGTCATTTCTTTTTCTCTGTGGGTCACGTATACTATATGCTTCTATATTTGGCGAAATATTTGGTAGGGTTTAAATAAAATATTGGGACAATTGTAAAATCTTGAAACATCTTAAGATGGAAACCCTAGTTTTTATTCTTTTAGTACTTGGCAAAACTGTTTGTTCTTTGTTTCACATGTAACTGACATTCTTTATGGTTTTTTTTTTTTTTTTAAAACAGATTAAAAAAAGATGGAACAATCTCTCTCTGCTCTCACATATAAAGGTTTCATACCTGCGGCAATTACTGAAGCAAAGAAGCATAGGAAACTTTTTGTTGTCTACATTTCAGGTATATCTAGTTTTGACTTTCTTTTGTTTTTGTTTATTATAGAATTAACACGCAGATGGTGGGCGGTCATTGCTACCTTTCTTTTCATTTTTTTTTTTTAACTGGAGAGGGTGCAGTTGTAAAAACATGAGTATGTTTATATATTGGTTGAGTGCACTTCAAATTCTTTCAACCGTGTGTTCAATTTCGTACTTTTACTGATTTTAGGTTGAGATGCTGAGTCAAGTCGTTTGGACAATTCAACATGGACTCATTCAAAGGTAGGTTTCATCTGTATTCTTGCTCGGGTTTATGTTACAAATGGAAATGTGACGAGGTGGTTTTTCCTCCGCTCCATTATGGTTCTAATATTCATCTTTTGCATTAGGTGGCAGAGCCGGTGTTGAAGTACTGTATTCTGTTGCATCTTTCTGAAGGAAGCAGTGATGCTACACAGTTTTCTGCAATATGTATCCTTCTAGGAAACATTAGTTCATATTTAAAATTTATTTAAAAGCCAGCCTTTGGTTTGTAACTTCGTTAGGGAATCCCATACTTATGGTATGCATTTCTATCGTGAGGGAATAATAGATGCCAACCTTCTGGCAGCTAGGTCTTTTTAGCTTGAAATTCTCCTTGTTAGTTGAGCTTTTGGATAAACACGTATTTGTGAATCCATCCTTAATTGATTTTAGACCCACAAAAATCCATTCACTGTATGACAGCTGTTGGATACAATGGTGTTCAGCTTTGGCAAAATGGTATTATATTTCATTACAGCCATTGCCCCAGCTCTTCAGAAAAGTATGCAAGGAAACATGTTGAATTCTAGAGATTTGTTCTTGTGTTTTTATTATTTTGTAGAGGGATTTATTAGTGCTGAAGTTCTGGCATCCAATTTAGAGAAGGTGTGGTTGAGTCTTTATATACAGGTATGCCTCTTCGTTTTGGTTTCTTTGTTTGTTTTGTTTTGTCTTACCAAGCCGTGTAAAGAATCCTGGTCACAATTAGCATTTGATTGCAAGCTTGCGTGAGGTTTTTTTATACCATGAAAGCAATGTGCTTATTTTTATCGTTGTCTTGTCTTGATAATGCACTTAGCATACTTATGCTAGTAGGAGAGTGGAAATTATGCATTCCAACTTTGGAAGTCTAGGTGGGTGTCTTGTCCTTCTTTTCCTATCGACATGGTTCTTGTATAATAAATTTCAGTTCTGTATCAAAATAATTTGTTAACATCATATCCATAAACATGGTTGTTAAGAATTAAACTCCTACATCCCTTGTAGGACTCCTAATACATTCCTTTGATTTTATGTGTGAGAAAAATCTGTAGACTCTATCAAGACCAATTAATGAAACTTTTTCTCGGAGAATTCATGTATTTGAAAATAAAAATATACGATTTTAGAGATATTTCATTGGTTAAAATTTAAAGCGGAGAAAGGACCAGAACATACGATGAGGATCTAAATAATAATTTATGCACTTATTTGACGAGTAAACATAGAAAATAGTACTAAATTTTTAATTTTCTATTATTTTGTTATAGTTTAAATAAGTTTCCCATTTCCCAATACTATTTCAATAAGTTTCCAGTTAGCTTTCGTTTCTTGTTATTATTCTTCCTATAAATAGGCTAAACATTGTTGTTGCAATTAACTCTTGATTTGAAAATTTTAATTTCCTCTCTATTGTTCATTTCTCTCTTTAAGTTGAAAACTCTTCTCTCTCTCTTTCTCCCGTCTCTTCTTTCCCTGACATCGTTCTATGTCAACATACTGAAAGAGTGATCACCAGTTCACTGACAGGTATGGTTGACATAAACCATTGGTCATTTGGTGGGGTGCTACAGTTGCTGTTCTCCTTACCTGGGTCTTATGTTTGAGTCAATTGCGCCATAGTGTGAGGAATAGGGGAAAGTCCACTGTCACGTGGGGATACCCATATAATCCCGGTAGGCAGTGCACCCCAGTGTGGCATATGGATTCCTCTCGAAGTGGATTGCCTATATATGCCGTCCATTGTGATAGCATTGACTTGAACTCAACCTTATCAAGGAGAACGAGCAGCCTTATCACCCCACCAAATGACTGGTTGTCCTGTAGGTCATATGGATATGGCACTCTTTAGTGCTACACCCTTTTTTCAGCCACCAAAAAAAGTTATGAGTCGACATGGGAAATTCCTTGTTTTTAAAAAATATCCTTGTATGGTTAGTTTATCTGATTGGCATGACGGGAGACATTTTCTTTTTTCTTTTCTAGTTTCAACTTTCCAACTTTTTTTGTTTTCTGACATTTATTTGCCAGTTTCTTTATTGTGTTTCAAGTCAAACAAGGTACATCACAGCAATTATTTGATGGTATGTTACAGGATACAACTGCCGCTGTCCTCAGTGCTGCACTTGCTTCTAAGACTTCAGAACCCTCTACTTCTGGTGATTTGAGTACAGCCTCTTCTGACCGTAGAAATTCAGATGTTGTTAGTCAATCACCTTTACCGAAAGACATGGTGAATCTCCAGACACTAGCACAGAGGTTAGCCCTGACAAAGCTAAAGAAAATAAGAGTGACAGATGCACTGTTGAGGTAAATACAAATATCATCAAAATTCTAAGTGTTTGTAGATGCAACGTGCACAATAATAGTTGGACTTTTTTTTTTAGAGGAGCTTTTTTATTACTATTTTTACGTTTATTTTTTAATCATATTCATCTCATGGACAGCCGAAAAGTTGTGAATTGGAGGAGGTGAAACATCTTCAAAATCAGTTGATGCTAGTGAAGCTTAACATGCTAGCAGTGAGAAGTCCCACTCATCCATTGAAGCTTCCAAAGAATTACCACATTCTGCTATAGTAGATCTGGATAATGCCAGGGCAGTAGGTGGATCTCATTCCCCAGATAAATTTGTTGCCGATAGCGGTTTAGTCGTTTCAGGTGGTGGATTAATATCAATGAACGCTGGTGTCAATTACCAAGTTGTGCAAGGTGCAAAGGATGAAGCTGAAGCTGACAAGAGGGTTGACAAAAGGTGGGACAGCCAACAAATCAAGTGATGTATACTTAAACATCGAATGCCCAATGATGTCAACTTGCAAGAGAAGTTTTCTTTCACAAGCACTTTAAAAATGGTAAAGGACTATGTTGATGAACGTTGTGACAATGTTATTGGCTCTTATGATCTTGCCATTCCTTATCCGCGCAAGGTATACAGCGATCAAGGTAAGTACTGGATACTCACCTCAGAGTGAAGCAATTAAAAGAAGAAAGGAAATGAAAAAAGTTTAGTTGTCAATATTTCCCTTTTGCCTATTCTTACTGTTGGACAATTATTGCCTTCATTTAGTGCGTTTGTTATTAATGTTATGTGTATGTATGTGCATTTTTTTAAATGAATCCTCTTGAAGTTCCAAGGGAATCTGACAACTATATTTCAATCAACATTGAGAAACACTATTTTGAAAAACTGCACTTTAGGCCAGTATTTATTCCAAGTAGGAGTAGTCCTCCATATTTTCAGCCAAAAGATAGAGACAACAATTGGCCAAAAAAAAGGGAGAAGAATGATGGTCCTTCAAGTAATATGCAAATTAAATTTGAAATTGATGTAAAAATAGTTTGCTCATGCCAACTTTCTTTCCCGACTGCTGCTTACTTTTAAACAGATTTACCAGAACTTTGTTGGATTTGGGACTGTTTAATAGACAGGCATTGATTGTGGTTCCTCGGCAGCGAACCACTGATCAATCAAATCCAAGAAATATTGCTGATTCTTCAAATGAGAGTAATGAAGGTTACTTTAGTTATGTGAAAAGATTGTTTTCTTTCATTAATCCGCTGTCCTATCTTGGTGGTGGTTCTAGCTCAACAAGTGATGGGCAAGAAGCTCAACATGTTATGTGGGAATACAGTGAGTTTTTCTGTTCTGCGCATTGGTGCCAAATTAATCAATGTTATTTTCTTAGGTTTGCGTTTTGAGATTAGGGATTTTTATGAACAGATTAATTTCTGAAAATTATAGCAAAAATATAAAGTTGAAGTTCATTTTCACATTTGCTTAAACGTTTAGTTAAAGCGATGAAGATTTCAGTGCCCATGATTAGTTCACAAAGCCTTTGGATCTGTGCATACAACTGTTTCCTTTGAGTGAGTGTTCTTTTTGATTTTTCTCACTGAAATTCTTGAGGATTTTCCTTTTTATGATTTTGCTTCTTTCACTCTTCTTATCTTTAGAAAATATTATGATATTAAGGTGGGTTCAAGGTGAAGAAATCAAATTATCTGGCTAAACTTCTTTGAAATCCTCTAGCTTCTGACGTCATACAGAGTAAGAAACATTATACCACAGGTTCACCCAAGAACATAAGCCTTAAAGCATAGGACTTTGTTTTTTCTTTTTGCCATTGTAGGTCCAAACTCTACACTTCAGAACAACTTCACTGAAGAACGAAGGCCCGAAAGCATTTCTTCAGGCAACAGAAATGAAGGAAAAGGCAGGCGGCCAACGACGCCTCGAATTGGAAGCAATATTCAGAGATTCAGCGACAGAAATTCCTTCTGGAATGGTAATTCTACCCAATATGGTGGTAATGATAATGGAAAATAAGAATTAAAAAAAAAAAGAAGAAATACTGATGTAGTCCCTTTGATATTTAATATGTGAGGCTCACCAGCTTGCTTGTGTGCCAACTTGCCTACTGAAACTGAAGTTGATGTTGAAACAAAGAATTATATATTAAATTTATATGCCAGTAAAATAGAACTGTACAATGTTATTATTGCCATTCCTCTCTTGTTTAATCTTTAACGTTATTGCGCTTTTGGTCAGTAAAATATGTAGCTTTTCAAGTAAGCCTTAGGAATCATATATATATATATATATATTTAAAAGAGCTTTAAATGGTGAAAGTGGTTTTAAATCTTTTTTGACAAGCAATAAAAATATTGTAGATATTCTAGAAGATTCGGATTATTGTCCCTGGTTTATGATTGAAGTAGTTAGGATCTATTTAGCCTATTCAGGATTATTAGTATCTTTTTTATGTTTTATTTTCTGATAAATCTAGGAGAGAATCTAAGTAGTTAGTTAGTTTCCTTATTTCTAGGATATGATCAAATTGATTTGTCCTAGTTATTATGATGTAAATCGATTCAGTAAATAAGAGAAAAAATTCATTCTTCTCCTACTTCTCTTCATGGTATCAGAGCTGAGGTTCTAAACACTAAAATATTTCATCATCGTCAACCTTATGGCTGCCACAAACCTCGATGCTACCTCCCAGATGATGACCGTTGACTTAGGTCCCTCTTCCGATGTCATGGCTCAAGTTTCCAGTGGAATTGTTGACAACAGTCCTCAAGTTATCACAGGGCACAAGCTGAATGGGCAAAACTACCTCCAATGGTCACAATCGATGATAATGTACATAGGCGGGAAAGGTAAAGATGACTACCTTACCGGTTTTGCAGTTCAACCCAACGAGAAGATCCTACATATAGGACCTGGAAGGCTGAAAACAATATGGTGATGTCATAGTTGATCAACTCTATGACAAACAACATAGGCGAAAGCTTACTCTTGCGTGGAGAACTCTTCAAAATTGTTTGAGATTGAAAGCCACCTCAATGACCTAAAACAAGGAGAGTTGAGTGTAACTGAATGTTTTAACACCCTCAACAGATTCTGGCAACAACTTGACAAATTCGAAGATTGTAGCTGGGACTGTCCTGGAGATGCCATAAAGTACAAACAGATTGTTGAAAAGAAACAAGTCTACAAGTTTCTCATCGGTCTAAACAAGAATTTAGACAATGTATGTGGAAGAGTCCTTGCCAACAGAATGAACCCTTCAATCACAAAAGTTTTTTCAAAAGTCAGGAGAGGAGAGCAGAAAAAACTTATGATGGGATCACCTGCTGTCACCAATGCCTTTGCTCTTGCTGTTTGGGGTCCACAAATTCAGCAGAATCGTAATCAGCTAAAAAGGAATGCCCTCGATGTGACCATTATGGAAAACCCGGTCATGCTCGGGACATATGTTGGCATCTCCACAGAAAACCACAAGGATGGAAACCTGGGAAAATCAAAGGCAGCAAAGGCAACATAGCCATGGTAGAAGCAAGCCCTGGACCTGTTGAATCCTCATTATTTAGTAAAGATCAACTAGAGCTGCTTCAAAAATTGATTGGTCAACACCAACTTAGGACTACAGAGCCCACTATTGGAACTGCATCAGTCTCACAGCAAGGTAATTTTTCCTCAGCGTTTAAAACATGGAGTGTAAATTCAAATCATCAAATTGCCAACTCTAGATCCTCTGACCATATGACTGGTAATGCAAATCTATTCTCCACGTTCACTCCATGTCAGGAAAATTGGACTGTCGAAATCGTTGAGGGGTCTATATCTAAAGTAATTGGAATTGGTTCGGTCATACTCTCTGACAATATCACTCTAAACAATGTCTTATTAGTTCCAAAACTCGACCATAATTTGTTGTCCATTATCCAACTGACCCGTGACCTAAAATGTCATGTTGAATTTAACAATAAATTGTGCATCTTTCAGGACAAGGAATCAAGGAAGATGATTGGAATTGCTGAAGTGGGTTCGGGACTCTACCTCTTCAATCCAAGATCTTCCTCTCGAAGACAAGTTCAAAGTTCTGGTTGTGTCATTACCTCAAGTCGGTTTCCTTTTAATCCTTGTTCTCCTAGTCAGTTAAATAAGGATAGTGAAGTTATGTTATGGCACTATTGACTTGGCCATCCTAGCTTTGTGTGTTTAGAAAAATTATTTCCTTCATTGTTCATTAATAAAAATTCAAGTAATTTTTGGTGTGAAATCTATCAATACTCCAAGCATGTACGAAATTCATATCCTTTTCAAACATACAAACCGTCTCACCTCGTTTTCACTCATTCACAGCGATATATGGGGCCCTTCAAAAACAAAAAATGTTACAAGATCTAGATGGTTTATCAGTTTCATAGATGACCATACCAGACTAATCTGGGTTTTCTCATGAAAGAAAAGAGTGAAACAGTACAAATCTTCAAAAATTTCTATGCCATGATACAAACTCAATTCTGAACCAACATTGAATTTTTAAGGTTCGATAATGCGAGAGAATATTTCAATACCTACCTAGGAGAGTTTATGACGCACAATGGTATAATTCACCAAAGTCCGTGTGTTGAAACCCTGCAATAAAATGATGTCACTGAATGTAAAAGCGGCACCTTCTAGAGGTTGCTCGATCTCTTCTCTTTGCATCCAACTTACCAAAGACCTTCTAGGGAGATGCAATCTTAACTGCCACATATCTCATTAATCAAATGCCATCTCAAGTCTTGAAGTTTCAAACACCGTGTGATTCTCTTTTGCAAGCGTTTCCAAAAACAAGGGTTATCTCTACCATACCACCAAAAGTGTTCGGTTGTACTTCTTTTGTCCATAACCATCACCAAAACTGTGGAAAATTAGACCCTTGGGCAGTAAAATGCATTTTCCTAGGATATGCACCTTACCCAAAGAGCTATAAGTGCTACTTCCCACTCACAAAAAGATTTTACACCTCTATGGATGTCACATTTTTTGAGGATCAACCCTACTACACAAAATCTAAAATTCAGGGGGAGAGAGTGAGTGAATCTCAGTTTTGGGAGAATATCATCTCCACGGTACCTATTCCCAACCCTGCGGCTGTGTTTGTGTCTCCTTCAAATGAGCCCGAGTCTGAATTACACTCTTCAAATGAGCCTTCAACTTCTGTTCTTGTTCCAGAAAATCAATCCTCAACTCCTGTTCTTGTTCCTGAAAATCACCTATCACTTATTCCAGAAAATCCTGTTGAAAATCCCTCATCTCCTGAAATAAGTCCTCAACCAGAAAATTCATCTAAACTTGGTGTCCATTTGGGAGAGAGAACAAGGAGAGAAGAGGTTGATGATCAAACTCGTCTTCAACAAGACCAAGACGTTGACTTGGATCCTGTGTCCACTAAAGGTAATTCTAAAGCAGCCCCCAATTATGATGATTTGCTGTTGCCAATTGCAATTAGGAAAGAAGTAAGGAGCTGTACACAACATTTGATTGCTAAATATGTCTCCTACAGCAATCTGTCATCAAAATATCGAGCATTTATTGCCAATCTTGATGAAATAAGAGATCCAAAAGATGTTACTGAAGCCTTGAAGTCAAAGGAATGGAAGAGGGCTGTATTGGAAGAAATTAGTGCTCTAGAGAAGAATGTTATGTGGGACATCACTACTCTTCCACAAGATAAAAACCCAGTTGGCTGTAAATGGATTTTTACTGTAAAATTCAAGGAAGATGGAAGCATTGAAAGGTACAAAGCTAGATTGGTTGCAAAAGGGTTCACTCAGTCTTATGGCATTCACTATCAGGAGACCTTTGCTCTTGTGGCTAAGCTAAAAACTGTCAGAGTTCTATTATCTCTTGCTGCTAATCTTGACTGGCCACTCTTCCTGTTAGATGTCAAGAATGCATTCTTGAATGGAGAATTAGAAGAGGAAGTCTACATGACTATACCACTAGGATTTGAAGATTCTACTAATAGTGGTAAGGTATGCAAACTAAAGAAGTCGCTATATGGACTCAAGCAATTACCTAGAGTGTGGTTTGATCGATTTACAAGGGTGGTTAAAATGCAAGAATACAGTGAATGTCAGGCACATCATACACTGTTCGTCAAGAAATCATCTGAAGGTAAATTGGCAATCTTAATTGTCTATGTTGATGATATTATAGTAACAGGGGATGATGATGATTGAATTCAAAAGCTAAAGAATCTTCTCGTTTAGGAATTCGAGATTAAAGACCTTGGAAATTTCAAATATTTCCTAGGTATGGATGTTGCAAGATCAAAAAGGGGCATCACGGTTTCACAAAGAAAATATGTCGTTGACCTATTAAAGAACACTAGAACGATGGGATGTAAACCCTCAGAAACTCCAATGGATTCATCTACAAAACTCGGATCTAGGACAGGATGTGACTCGGTTGACAAGAAGAGATATTAAAGGCTTGTTGGGAAACTCATTTGTCTATCACATACTCGTCTCGACATTAGATTTGCAGTAAGTGTGGTGAGTCAATATATGAATAGCCCCAATGAGGAACACTTGCATTATTGGAATTATTGGATATCTAAAATTCAAACCCGAAAGAGGACTACTATTCAAACGTTCATCATCTCGGAGCATTGAGGTATTTAGTGATGCAGATTGGGCTGGCTCCGTTACTGACAGAAGATCAACATCTGGTTACTATACATATGTCTAGGGGAATCTAGTCACATGGCGAAGCAAAAAGCAGTCAGTTGTCTCTAGAAGCAGTGCTGAAGTTGAGTTTTGAGCCTTAGCACATGGTATATGTGAAGGCATGTGGTTGAAAAGACTCTTGCAGGAACTTTACATACCGGTTGAAGAACCAATGATGGTGTCATGTGATAATCAGTCTACTATCAGCATTGTTAAGAATCCAGTTCATCATGATTGCACCAAACACATGGAAATTGATTGTCACTTCATTAAGGAGAAGATGGATCCTAGGATTGTTAAGGTCATCTATGCTCCCGCTAGCAACCATCTTGCAGACATTCTTACAAAGCCACTATCTAGAAGCCAGTTTGATGCCATTAATTTCAAGCTTGGCGTGTTTAATGTTTACAGCCCAGCTTAAAGGGGAGTGTAGATATTCTAGAAGATTCAGATTATTGTCCCTGGTTTTATGATTGAAGTAGTTAGGATCCATTTAGCCTATTCAAGATTATTAGTATCTTTTTTACGTTTTATTGTCTGATATATCTAGGAGAGAATCTAAGTAGTTAGTTTCCTTATTTCCAAGATATGATCAAATTGATATGTCCTATTTATTCTAATGTAAACTAATATAGTAAATAAAAGATTAAATTCATTCTTCTCATAATTCTCTTCAAATATAAATATTGTAATGAAGTTTGTAATGTTTTATTGAAATTATGGTTTAAGTTTTAAAGTTCATTTTCTAAGAGCTTTTTAAGAAAGTCACAAAATGTGGCTTTGACTAGAAGCTCTTTTGGAGAGTTAAAGCTCTTTTAATAGGCTTACACACTTTTAGAAGTAGTTTTTGGATTCAAGAAATCAAAAATAGCTACAGACCCTAAGGATTTCCTGGATTTCTATCAAGTTTAGCTCTTTTGTCTTTATTTTTCTTTTGAGAATTTAGTTTATGAATTTAGAAGCAGTGACAACTATTCTAGTGGTGTCAAGAGTTAATAAGGTGTTTAAGAGAGTAGTTTAAGGTTCTGTTTGGTAAATAAATTCGAATTAGTGATTTGATTTAAGTTAGTGTGATTTGAATTAGGATTTGAGTTAGTGATTTAAATAGTTATCCGAATTGACGTTTAGACGTGTATTTAAGTTTTAATCTGAGTATAGAATAAAATTGAAATTTGTGTTTGAAGAGGTAGTGAAAATAGTTTTTGATTTATTAACAAATTTAATAAAATCTTAATGTAAATGATCCTAATAAATATGCAATATGTATTTTAATTTATTTATTTCTTTATTAGGAACATAATAAAAAAGAATCATCTCAATTGGATATCAAATGAAGAAGTTATATTTTTTTTCCTCAAATATATGAGAGAGAATTTTAGTTTTTACTTATATCCGAGTATCAAAAGTTTAGAGGGAAGTCAGAACTCTAAAAGCTTAGATTCTTGATACTCAAAGGATTCGGATTTTAGAGGAAACAAGTACGTATCCAACAAATTTTTGATATTCGAATCTAAATTTGAGTTCATTGAGTACAAAGAGTACTTAAAACATACAACCATCAATTTAGGTTTGAGACTATAATATGTGAGAATTTTACCTTATAACTTTTTAATGTAGTATTGATGCATTATTTGGGAGAGCGTGCTTCTGATCTTGTATTGTATATATAATCAAAAACAGACAAAATAATTACAAAGGTTAATTACGTAAGTGTACTTTTATTTTCAAGGTTTTTTCTCAATTTATTCCTTCCGTATTCTACATAAAAAAAGAGATGAAATAATTATAAAAGTTAATCATGAGAGTATACTTTTTAAATTTAAACCTTTTTTCAATTTGTCCTTTTAGTTTTGGATACTAGAAGGTACATTTATCTATATGCTTAATAATTAAAAGTACACTTAGTTCTTGTAACCATTGAATTTTTCATGGCTAGAAACTTTTGTCGTTGATTTTTTCTGGTCTTGGCAGCTCCTCCACTAAGATAGGAGGGGATTCTTCTTCTTCTTCTTCTTTTTTTAGGTGAATTTTTTTTAGTCTTTCAACTTTTAGAACATTTCAAACGTAACCCCCAAGCTCTATATTTGTTTCTTTTTATAAGCTGGGTGTTAAAAAAGAACAAACCATGAATGATATTCCTTTAGTAGTGTTATCTTACACTTTTAGTTAGAATCATGTGCATATTTTTCTAAAAGGGCTTTAAATAGGTGAAAGTGGTTTAAATTTTTTTTACAAGCAATAAAAATATTATATTGAACTTTTTAACGTTTAATTAAAATTTTGGTTTAAGTTTAAATGTCAATTCTCTAAGAGCTTTTTTGAAGAATATACAGAATGTGTGGCGAGCGCTATAAGCATTTTCTGATAGTTATCCACACTTTTAAAAGTAGCTAAATAGCTTTTAAGAAGCTCTGTCAAGCAAACCGAAAAAATTCTTGAATTTCTATTAAGTTTAGCACCTTTGTTCTTTATTTCTCTTTTGAGAATTTAGTTTTTGAATTTAGAAACGTTGACATTTATTCTATTATTTATTTATTTATTTATTTTTTATGGAACGGTGACAGCTATTCTCGTCGTTGGCAAGGGCTAAAAGTTTGAAGGATTGTTTGAACAGGCTAGTTTTGATCTCGCATAGTATATATAAGCTAAAATGGGCGAAATAATTATAATTCTTAATTAGGTAAGTATACTTTTAGTTTGAACATTTTCTTAAAAGGTGTGTTTGTTAACGCCTCTTGTTTTATTTTTCACACCCTCTTTTTAAATTGTCCTCATTCTATTTGTTACACCTTTATTAAAAAATAAAAAAGTCCTTACACCGAAATAATGTTCTTTTTTCTTTTTGTGTTTTTTTTACCTTTTTATATCTTATATTTTAGATTTATTTAAATCTTATATTTTGGTTTTTAATTTCATTGAATATATACCTTCAAATTAGAGTCAAAACATAAATTTATAACTTTTCCTGATTAATCTTCAATGTTGATATAAAAAATTGCCTAAAACGCACTAAAATTGAAAAATAAGATAACTTTAAAAACTTAAAAAAACTTTATATTAAGGTTTTTGACTTTAAAAAATGTATAAAATACCTAAAATTGGGTGTTTTATGTGTTTTTATTTTTGTTTTCTTTTTATTTTTTGAAAGTTAATTTTTTTATCTTTTCCTTATAGATAATTTGATCATTTTAAAGGTTAAAAATTAAGTATTGATTAAGGTAAGATATAGATTTGTACATTAAATCTAATATAAATGTATATATTTGATGAGATAAAAAATAGTATAATATTTAAATTAACTTGAAATAAAAGATATAAAAAAATAAATATCTCTTTCTTTCTTTTTTTACCGACCAACCAAACAAACTTTCATATTGTTATATATATACATATATATATATATATATGTATGTGTATGTATATATGTATATAGTGTTATATCCTTGACCACATGTTTAGGGTGCGTCATTTCAGCAACCTTAAATGTTTCTGAATTGATATAATTGCAAATGTAAAGAATCTGTTGCTTTTTAAATAATTTGATCGTGGTTTTAGTTATTCAAGCAACTCATTGAAGTGTTAAAAGTAAATTAAAAGAAAAAACTACTCATGCCACCAAAAAAGAACAAGTGGTGGTATTGCTTTGTTACTTAGGCGCAAACAATAATCAATTCGTATACTAATTTTAACTAGTTTCTTCGTAATTCAGTGCGAGTTCAAAGATTGTATATAATGTCGTATACATTAAACAATAAAACTTCGTGAGGCTGTAAACTAAGTGAATTGTAGGTTTATTTTCCTTGCAAATCAATGGGCTCAAAATTTATGGATTCAAATAGTTTTAATAATTCGTTTATATTAAACAACGAAATTTGATTGTACAAAATAAGATTTTTCAAAAACAAAAAAAAAATACTTTTTGGTTAACAGTGAAGTCCATCTCTATTCTTTTGAAAACAAATAGCGCACAATAATGTTTTTTAAAAGTGGGCTGTATATTAAGAGTATTTCTTTGAATTATTTTGACGTACAAATAATTTAATAAATAGATAATATAGTAATAATAGATTTTATTAAAATAAAGGTGTGTGAAAAGCAGGATGGGGCTGTTAATAGACGGCCTCTTTCTCAATTTAACCTTTTCACATTCTACATATTAAATAAATAGACGAAATAATTATAAGGGTTAATTATGTGAATATACTCAATAGTTTTAACCTTTTCTCACTTTATCCCTTTAGTTTTAGAAGGTACAAGGTATATTCATGCAATTTCTTCGTACTAAGAAATAAACTTGGCTCTTGTAAACCTTGAATTTCTCATGGCTAAAACTTTTGTTGTTAATTTATTTATTTATTTTTGGCAATTCTGCCACTAAGACAAGAGAGGATACTTTTTTGGGGCTGTTAATGCTAAGAAAAAGTCCATGAATTTTACTGTCAAACCCTCTTTAGTTCTTGACTTTTAAAATACCTAATCTATCTTTTTGTTTCAATTTTAGTTATTTTCATTAGTTGGGTATTAAAACAGAACAAACCATGAATGATATTCAGTTATTAGAGAGTTATTTTATTGTATTTTATTTTTTGCAAAATTATATGCATATCTGGTCTATCTTTAAAATACTATTTTTTGTCATCATTACGTTTATGTTCTATCATTTTTTTCAACACAAATTTCAAAACAAACTTATAAATGAAAGAACCAAACTGAAAATGAAAATAAAGTTTGGAGACCATTTACGAGATCAATCATTTTCTTTTGAAAGTGGTTTAGTATGCTAATAACTTTGCCAAATTTCTATTATCAGATAATTTCGATTGATAATATTTTTATTGTTTCGAAAACAATAAATTCCTATTATATGGATTTTAAATTTGGAGATATAGTTTCCAAAACATCTTAAATAGAAGGTTACTTGTTTTCATAATCTTGGAAAGAAAGGCATAAAATATCAAATATCCTTTAAAAGGAATATATTATTACAAACTGACCCTAAACAAAATGACGTAAGAGCCTATATACAATAACTTCTTTGATTATTATTGATATTTAGTAACATAGATGTAATTTATTGTTTAACCTAACTGATTAGTCTTCATATTTGAATTTCTTTTCTTTCGTTTGTAAAAACCAAAATTAGTTGCTCAAGAATAAAAAAAGTTATATAAAGATTCGTTAGGTAACCACATGTTATTTTTTGGATGTTGTATGAATCAACTCGAAAGGTAAAAATTACACATCAAGTCAGCATTATAACAAATTATAATTTACTATTAAAATGACAAAAATCATTGTCGTATTAATGTTTTAAACAAATGTTTCGATCTCCCAAAAGATAAGTTTGCCAACACATATAAGTGAAAGAAGATTGGATTGCAGAAAGTTTGGTAAGAAAAATTGTTGAGAGAAAAGCAACAAGATCAAAGATCATTTATCAGAAAGTGATCTCAATAGATGGAAAGATGATTGTGTTCATAAAACGACAGTAGAGTGCTTAACATGAAGAACAAGATTATATTGTGAAAAGTTATCATAAGAAGGTTGTATGCTAGAGTTGATTGAAGCCAGGAAGCGTGAAGGTCGTATAACTAAATGTAGATCTCCAAATATATTTCTATCGTAGGGATAAACATTTTAAAGATTGCGTGACCCATAAATCCATCTTCATAAACAATAATTAAATTTTGATCAAGTGATGAAGGTAGTGGCTTCATTCTTCATGTATTTTCCTTCGGTTATGTTTGCGTTGGATATAATCTTCTTTAGTTTCTGTATTGTTATTGTGAAAATTTTAGTTATTTGTTTGAATCACTCCCTTAAAGCATGTGATGTTTCATAAAGAACATATTTGTAAATAATAAAGTGATTTTTTTCATTATATTTGTGTGCAAGTATTTTAAATATTTTATAAATATAATTAAAATTTCATAATTATATATGCGACCTTAAATATTGTATATAAGTATTATATATAAGAGGATAATATTTAAGAATGATAATAAAATATTCAGTAATATATAATTAATTATTCAATTAAAGTATAAAATCTTTAATCGACCATTAATAGTGCATGTCATTTCTGTTTAAGAATGAGACGGTCTTATCCGAACCGTTAACGTAGTGAGTCATTAAATGAGTGGACTATACATAATAAGATTATGTAGAGCCCGAACAATGTGATATGATGTTATGCCTCGAAGTACGTGAGGTGATGTGATAGGTAAATTAAGTTAATTAAGAAAAAATTTGAATGAAAAATATAAGTTTAAGAATTTAATTAATTATATAAAACGTGCTAATTTAAAATCCCTTTTTTTTTTAAAAAAATAAAATAAAACATTAAAGAGGGCAAGGAGGGTATGTGTTGGGTCCCACCAGCCCACAACGTGTGCACATACATAGTGTCAACAATAAATTATTACAGTCACAGTCCAATCATGAGAAATAAAATTTAAATAATACAAGCCTTGAATTACTACAGTTACTAATTACTCAAGGTCCTCTATTGCTCGTGAGTTTGGGTAGTGGACTTTCCATCGGCCCTAAGCTAGATTTCACCTCGAGGGGGAAGAGTTGAAAAACAAGTAAAACGTGAGTGAAAGGTTTAGTAGGACTAAGGTTTTAAAAACAATTAATTAATTTTAAATACAAAATTTACCTTTTTAAGAAATAATTAGAACAAAGTTTAAATAATAAATAAATAAATAAATAAATACTTAGTGGGTGTTTGGAAGGGTGGTGGAAACTAGTGGTGAGAACCACTTTTATTGTAGCATGTGAGAGTTTTATACTGTAGTAATTTTTTTTATTGTTACTGTAGTATGTGAGAACTTTTTACTGTTCATAATTGAGTTTGTGGTGGGAACTGAGTGGTTCCCACCATTGCCAAACACCCCTTTAATGGATTAAATAAATGAATAAATAATTGAATAAATTTATTTAAACAAGTTTTAACAAAAATGTTCGTCTGGAAAGTACCTTTACATTCTTTTTTGGGCAAACCATGATAATCACCATCGAAGTGGCCTAGTTGGCTTTCGAGACCTGCCCCTAAGTTGCGCACTACATGACCTGATCTCTGATATGACATCATACCTGCACATATATATATATATATATATTTCTATTATTATTATTTAAAACCCACTTACTAAGTGTTCTTAATTGCATTCATCATTCGATTCATTATGAGCACGCATCCTCTGACAATTAAGGAAAATTTGCAAAGAGGTTTATCTAAACTGTTCCTTGGAGTTCGTTTTAAAGAAATCATTTAAAAAAAAAAATTACCTTGAAGGAAATCATTTCGAAAGAAATCATGTTGTGGCCAGAAGTCCCTTTTTGAAAACATTTAGAACGTTATGTCACTTATTGAAAACATTTTGGTAGAATTCCTTTTGAAATCGAAATCCTTTAAAGACAAGGTTACCAAGAAAGAGGAGTAAAGTCCTGCCTCAACATCCTGCATCGTGACTTAGCACCGCAGTCCTGCTCTGCTATACGTTAGCTCCACGAAACCACGAACTACCTTAAACATAAACTAAGCTCATCAATTTCTAGCTCAGGATATTCTATGTTACTAATCTACTTCATAGTGTCCTAGTGTGCCATTTAAGTCCACAAAATCATATTGAAGGTTTAAAAATCTCTTTCAGGGTTCAAAACAGTAAAAATAGGTGAAAAATAACAAAATTTCACCATGCTCGATCAGCCTGCCAGTCACCCTGGTTAGGCCGGCCGAACTGTGCAGTTCGGTCTATCAAAAAACGAAGTCTGGTCGGCCGAACTTTTTTAAGTTCGGCCTGCAGGTGGTATGAATCCAGCCTGTCGAACTCATGAATCCAGCCTGCCGAACATGAACTTCGGCCTGCCGATTTGAAAAAATTCTAGAATTTTACAGCACGGGTTCTCGGCCTCCCGAGTCTAAATCTTCATTCTAACTTGTTTTTATCTATTCTTAGGCATGGAAAACATCTATAGTTGATAGAAAAACATTATAGAACACTTTTGAACCAATTTAAACAAGATTTGTGTAAAGATTTTGAAAAATCCCGAAATTGAAAAAAAATAAAGAAAAATAAAAAATCTTGATTTAAATCCGTTTTTCTCAAACTAAGCTTAGATTCTAGCTACTTTAAGTTTCTCTAACTTAGATTAAAGGTTTTCTAAACTTAAATGAGCTTAAATTTCAAAATGCAAGGAAAATTGAAAAATTTAAAAAGTTTTAAAATTTTGAAAACTAACCTTGATTTAATCTTCAAATCATGTTTTTGATCATCCAATCACGTTCTTGAGCTTTCAATCAACTGAAAACCAAAGCTTGTGCTTGATTTTTGAATCAAAATTTGAGAGGAGGAGAGAGAGTAAGAGAGACAGAGAGAGAGAGTGAGATGTGAGAGAGAGCGAGAGAGAGAGAGAGAGAGAGAACGTGAAAAAGAAAGAGGGAGAGAGAGTGTTTAAATAAACAAAGAGAGAAAAGCGAAGCCAGTAAAAGAAACCATGTACCGCCCATAGCTCTAAAAAAGGACGTGGTTGGTACTTGAGAAATTGTTTTGTTTCAAAAATTTAAAATAATAATTAAGAATAATTAGAAGTTATTGAAAATTATTAAAATAGTCAAGAGCAACATTAATTTAAACATGTCACAAAATAACCAAATTAAGTTTAAAAATACATCATGGCACACTAATTTGTCACTTTACATACTAATATCACTTAATAAATTTTGGGGCGGTACATATGAATAGCCAATAATTTTCTAAAATTGCAAGTTCTAATCACACCGACCAAATGTCATATATAAGATGATCTTATTCCTGAGCTATTAGCGTACTCCTATTTATGGACTTATGTCTTTTGATTTACTCAATACGAATTTAAGGATCATATCTCTTGTATTTTGGAGGCATGATGAAGTAAGGAGCAAGAAATATTAACATTAAAAGATTGAATTTATTCATTTTCTAACGAGAAGCAGAAAAATAATTCTCTTGAGTCTTGATTCGGGTCTTGAATAATAAGAGCGTTTAATTCAAAAATTATGTTTATGAATTTATTATTCATTAGAAAATTAATAGCACTGAAGGATAACAAGGTAATTAGAAGTTAACAAATTTTACATAACTCTAATTAGGAATTATTTATGGATGATCAACTTATATGTAATGGCTAGATCAATTGGACGACTCTAAAAAATCAGCAATTATATATAAGTTCAATAGTGCAATTCCAAGTATTTAGTGAAGTAAGATCAAAATTAATAAAAGAGAAATAAATTAATTAAAGAGTTTAATTATTACATTGGTTTAAATAATTAATTATTATATTGGTCATTAATCCCTTGTCATCTTTGTAATACTGTTTGGACAAGTAAAATTATTGGTTTAATTGATTCATTTAGAATTATGGAATTCTAAATTAAATATTACTTAAAATAAATTAATTGTGAATCAATTTATAATTATTAAATAATAAGATTATTCAATAATAAATTATTAATTTTGGAAGACTTATAGTGGGTGGGTCCCACTAAAGGTTGCGCACATTGCTAGAGGGAAAAGTTCCATGTGAAGTCTAAAGCTTGTTTACCAAGTTTCTATATTTAGAATTTCTTTTTTTGGATAGATGTAATTTAATTCAAATTTAAGAATTTAAATTGATTAGATAACAAGTAGATTTTCTATCTCTTTTTCTCCTTAAATTGGGGCCAAACACAAATATAGTATATGTGTGGTGCCTACATCAGTATAAGCAAAGCAAAACTTGATTCTTTTATTTTAACTAAATATTTGATATTAAATTAAAATAAAGGAAGCTTCCACAATTAAATTGGTCTCTCATTCTCTATAAATAAAGGTCTCCTTGATTTATTCTACTCACAATTGTGAGTCTTGGAGAGATTGAAGAAACTCTGCCAAAACCCCTCACTTAGGCGTGTAGAGAGAGAAAAAGAGAAGAAGAAGAGTTCTTCATCTCAAGACTTGTTTTGCTTATGTGTTGAGATTAATGGGTGACAAAAGATAGTGAGTGCTTTTAAAAACCCTCGATCCCTTCTACACCTACACATACGTCCTTCCAGTGTCAAGAACTAAGCGTGGAAGAGAGTGGTTTTTGTTTTTGAGAATGTCCTTCCTGTTACAATAATTGTGATTCTCTATTTTCATCTGGGTAAGAAAAATTATATATGTTTATTTAGTGTTAAATTAATATAATCTATAGCATCTTTTACAAAAGTTTTGAAAATTTTTTTGCTATATATGTTCCGTATTATAACCACGTTTATGCTATTTTTGTGAAGATCATTTTTCAAACACCAACAATTAACATCAGAGCTGGCTATAAACTATATTAATTTAAGTGTTAAATATTAGATAATCGACAGTATATATGTTCTGTTTATTGCATGTATATTATGAGTAGTGTGACGTCCGGCCCGGGCGTACTCCTTTAAGCCTTCATAGGACTCACCTTGCGGGGCCCCCGGACTTATGGCTTTTATTGGTAGACCATCCCTGTGCCGCCCATGCATCCGTACTGTCCCCTCTAGGGCTCTTTGGCCCCTCAGGGTTTTTCTTTTGCGTCCCTCGGGTTCGAACCTCAAACCTCCCTTAAGAGATTCTTATTTCCTTCTCGAGTACCAATTGAGCTGCGCGTTTTATTGTGGCATCCAGCCCGGGCGTACTCCCTCAAGCCTCCATCGGACCCACCTTGCGGGGCCCCCGGACTTATGGCTCTTATTGGTAGACCATCCCCGTGCCGCCCACTCATCCATACTGTCCCCTCTGGGGCCTTTTGGCCCCTCAGGGTTTTTCTTTCGCGTCCCTCGGGTTCAAACCTCAAACCTCCCTTAAGAGGTTCTTATTTCCTTCTCGAGTACCAATTGAGCACCCTGAGGGGCCAGAGGGCCCTAGAGGGGATAGTACGGATGAGTGGGCGGCACGGGGATGATTTACCAATAAGAGCCATAAGTCCGGGGGCCCAACAAAGTGGGTCCTATGGAGGCTTGAGGGAGTACGCCCGGGTTGGACACCACAAGTAGGCACTTTGAATGAATATGTATGTTATATATTTTATTCCTGTGATGAACGATGAATGTATGGATGATGGATTTAATCGTTAATTATATGGTTTTGAGGCTCTCTTTGATTATTGTATTTTTACATTTTTGTTGGAAAATATAATTTTGGCTTTGATATTTGCATAAAAAGATGAGGGAATTCATTAGAGCTTTAATAAACTCAAAATGCGTGCCTTGGCAGCATAACATAAAGATGTTTTTATCCATAGGATAACTTTTCCTTTTGGGTATTTAAAATCATCGATGTGATGACGATTTAGGGATGTTCCTTCTTTTAAGTTGTCATTGATAGAGTCAATACACGACGTTGATTGTGGGGTCTTGCCACCCTTCGTAGAGTGAAGATAGTGTGCTCAAATAAAGAACAAATTAGAATGTGCTTCAAAATAAAAGCAATATAGGTGCATAGATGAGGAGGATTCAAATACGTGCTTTGGTGGAAGACTATAAGGGAGAATTCATGCTAAAGTAGAGGACAAGCGCGTGCATTGTATTCCATCAGGTTCACATCGTTACTTTGGGAAAGAAAATAATTGCAGCATGTTCGTCAAACTTGGTCATGTGGTTATGCTCATTTCGAGCATAGAGAAAGTCCCCTAACATTAGTCCCTAGTTGTAAGCATGGCAGGCGGAGTAATGGAACTCAAGAATTGGATATTGTTTAGGATTCATTTAGTACATGCTTTCGGAATGGTATGGTTTTCGAACTTTGTGGTTTGAACTGGTAGTTTTGAATCAATTAGTTTTAAACAGTAATTTGAACAAGCATTTGGAATGTAAAGATATAAAACAAAAATAAAATATTATATCGAAGAGTTGATGTTTAGAGTACTATGGTTTATGAATAAAAAAGTATAATAAAAAGGGTTTCAAAACCATTAAAACTTAAGCGGACTTAAGTTTTTAAAATTGACACTTAGTTTATTTAAACGTTTTGAACGATTTGAAATTTGTACTTAATAAATGTCCATTCTTATGAGCCCATATGTTCAGAACGATTTAAAGCGTTTTAGGCATAGGCACCAAATAGCACGTTAGTAGTTCAAAGCCTATTTCAAAAACGTAAAATTCTTTTGCTCCATTCTTATGAAAATTTTCTCCTCTTTTGAATATAGAGAAAATATCTCGATATCAACATGTTATTTAATGCTTCCCTTGACACTTAAAACAACAATATCTATTCCTCCTTCAACATATTGTTTAATGCACAAAGCCTTTGATGCTTAAAACATGTCTCTCTTAAAAATATAAGTAAATATGAAACAAAATAAAGAAGATAGAAGAGAAGAAAGCAAGAGATTTAAGGTGGTTCGACATTACGCCTACATTTACGGATCAAGAATGTTCTTTGGATCAAGCATATTCTTCATTATTTTCTTGATACTTTTATTATTATGTATCATACATGGTTATATAGGGAGGATCACTTCATAGTATAGTTAACTTTCTATAATTAATATCCAATGATTCGGATACCAATCTTCTATAATTATACAATAAGAATTGTTACATTTGAAATAAGAAGAATCGTAATATTATTTTGCAGTACAAATATATGATAAGTTATTTAGTCGGATATCATCCTAGCTGTGCTATAATAAGTTAGTATCAATGTGTGAAATTTGTTTCATTTATAATAGAAAATTTAATAACTAAAAAAAATTACTTGACTAATAAAATTGTAGGAGAAAAAGAATTGCAAGAACAATCAAAAGTTTTGGGAGGCTTGATTGGCCAACATTTTAATTTGCCAAATAGGTAAATGACTATAAAAAAAAGAAGAAGGTATTTTACATAGCATGAAGAGTCCAAACAAAGCCCATAGAAAATTTTAAAACCTATTCCGCTATGTTTACTAATTCTATTATTTTGCTCCAGTCTCATTTGCAGCACAATAATAATAATAATAATAATCATAAACATCGACCTTGGTAAAATTTTAAGAAATAAAACGCAAGTTCAAATCTTAACTTTAATAATATATATATATATATATATATATATATATATATATATCATACACCTAATGGATTTCTTGAACTTATCAATATTCTGTAAAATTTTTTCTTTTCTTTTTTTATGCTTAATTTGGTGGTAGTAGGTTCTTTAAAGTACTTTACTGTTTGTTTTAGTTAGCTTATATATGAGTTCATTTCATTTCTAGGGGAAAAAGTTATTTGTTAAGAAAACTTTACTTAAAAGTCACCAGGTAACTTTATGGAACCCTTTGGAATGACTTATGGGTAATGGCTTTTGGTGATGTATGTTAAATTAATTGAAAAGGAAAAATTGCCAATTAGTCAACTATCAAATGAATAATTATTTAATATTAAAATGCAAAAGTCATTGTGGTACACGTAGTTTAGAAATAGTTTTTTCAAACATTCTAAAAAACATAGCAGCTTTGGAAATCACAATCTAACAAATTTTGTTGGGCAAATAAAAAAACGAGAAGAGAAAAAGTAAAACAATACAAAGGAGATGAGAAACGTATTTGTGAGCATATTGTCATTTATTTATTTTTCATCCACTCATATCAAATGATTTCTTCTCATCTTTCTCCTCCATCTCCACTTATCACACACTCAGCTAATACAGATATTGCTAATAAAGATTTATATTCGATTTAAAGACAATTGCAAGAAAAAAAACAAATTAGTACAAACACCTCTCCAAAGAAAATGTCAAAGTCAAGACTACAGTTGATATAATTAAATTACTGTGAAAATAACGTCATGTTGTTTGGTTTTGTAATGCAATACATATTGCCTTTTAAAAAGCTGGATTTACATTTGATCATAATTTTTAACATTTGAAACTTGTGAAAATAAATCTGATTGTTTAAACAATTTAAAATGAAGTACTGTAACCATTAATTAAAAAGGTCAACACATTGACAATAGTAACCAAATGATAAAAACAAACAATTTCGCAAAGTGATTTTACTACCCTAATGTCAAAATCTAGAAGTAAAAATATTGCAAAGTGAAATTGATACCGAAATTTACCGTTCGCGGAGTAATTACTCACTGGAAATACTATACAATTAACAGTTAGAGGTGCACGAATAGCAATAGAACGTGTTGAGCCTAGTCAAATTAAATTATGCTAAACCATAACGTAGGACTTGTTTTTTCTCCCTATCATTAGGAACTATTGTTTCCATCGTTGATCAACTTTTTTTTAATAGTTTAATATGTAAATGAAAACAAATATGTGTTATGCGTTGTAAATTTTTAATGTGGACGCTTACATATCAAATTGTTAAAAAATTAGTCCAACTACTAAAATCCGTAAGAAGAAAAAACTACACCGCATATGAACCCCCACGAAGTCAATTTTGGGAAATATGGAGTGTGTACGAGTTTACAAGGTCCCAAACTAATTATCATTTTTATATGTAACGTACATATACATTTATTAGGAAAAGGGATTTGAGGTAAATGGTTGTTTTTAGCCCTTTTTAAGTAAGTGTCTGTCGTTTTTAAAAATTAAGGAAATGGTTGTACCTAACAATAATATACTAATATTAATCAATGATACACTGATTTGTAGTTCATCACTAGTTATCTTAGGTTTATCCATCATTAACCATTATAGTTAGCGATTAACCTATTTTACTAAATAATTTACCAATTTATCAATGATAATGATAAACTTTAGTAAATAATGATAAACTAGTTTATTAGTAATGAATCAGTTTATTAACAATAAACTATAGTTAATCAGTGAATGCACTAACGTCAATTAATGATATACAATCTATCGGTAATAAGCTATAGTTAATCAGTGAATGCACTAACATCAATCAATGATGTATTGCTATGAAAACGAGGCCACTTACTTAATTTTCAAAAAGTCCAGATATTTCTATAATTTTTAAAAATCTTGACCATCCATCTAAAAAGGTGACCAAAATGGTCCAATTGCCTAAATCTCTCTTACAAAAAGTACAATACGTATTGTATTAATTATTGAGATTTGGAGGAAAATGATTGTTTCTAAGCTTTTTTTAAGTAAATGATTGGAGGTTTTAAAAATTAAGAAAATATATTTTTTTAAAAAATGATTAATAAGTGATGTAATGATGTTAATCAGTACATTAATGATGTGCTGGTTTATGCTTTATCACTGATTAACTTGGTAGTGATAAATGTTAATTAATTTACTTGTTTATTAATGATTAACAAATATTAGTTAGTGATTAACCAACTTCACTAAATAATTTACCGATTTATCATTGATAAATCATTAGTAAATCAATGATAAACCAATTTATTAATCATACATTGATGTTAATCAGTGATGTAATGTTATCTACGAAAAAAAGACCGTTTCCCTAGTTTTCAAATAGTTCAACTAGGGGTGTTTATAGATCAAATTTCACAGAGTAGGAGTCAATCCGTAATTCGAACAGAAAAGAAACCAATCCATGAGACCCCAAATTCAATTTAATCCAAAAACATCATATTTTGCGGATTGAATTTAGGATAAACTTTGTTAAATGGTTAAGTAGGTGTAGCTTTTCCATTGCCGCAATGTGGGAGGATGGATTCACAGATTGAGCATTTAAATTTATTTAAAAAAAATAAAAATAAAAATTAACGTAAATGATGTTTGGGACTTTGGGAAATCACTTTTTTAAAACTTGTTTTGTTATAAATGTCACACTTAAACATCTTTCAAAATTTACTTTTTATAAATACTAGATGTATTTAAATGTTGCATATTTAGACATATAATATGAGTTACTTTTTTAAGTGTGGCTCCTAATAAAACATATAAATCAACCTTATGCTCATAGTTTCTAGTTTATAACTCCGTAAGGTTATATCTATGACTTATATTAAAAAAGCCTTTTGTTTTCTCAAGTTCCATCAGGTAAGTTTCGTTCCGGTTTCTCCCCTCTCTCTTGTTTTTCCTTTCTTTTCTCTAAAACGTGTTCCGACTTTAATGCTTCTTCTTTCCTCTTTGCCTTGTATTTTTCTTTTTCTTTTTCTTCTCTTCTTCTTCGTTCAACTCTTTGAAATCTCTCACAGGCTTACAGCCTTCTCTTCAAACATCCATCACTTTCTTGAATTGTTTTATTACTAATTATTTGTTTTCTTTATGTAATTGAAGCTTGAACATAATGAAATCTTTTGCCCTTCCTGTTAATGGGCTCCTCGACAGGACTTAGCTCTACCTGGTAAATTTTCTTCCCTTTGTCTCTTTTAATTACGCAGTTAATATTTTTTTTAGATTGTGGGAAAATATTTGTGCTTTGTGCCTTGTTGTTGTTTAATTATTACAGTCCCATTTATATCAAGGAATTGCTTGCGTTTTTCTAATAGCTGCTCTTGCAATAGTATACCCTATTCACGATTTTTTTGAATTTTCTTCTTTGAGTTCATATATATGATATATATATATATATATATTTCTGCTTGTATTTTGCTGGATAACTGGAATTTTTGTCTTCCATGTCTGCAAAGAGATTGAGAAAGAGTAAGATGACGTAAAAAAAAATTTCATCTTTGCTACTAATATTTGCTTTTCCATTGTAGTGATTGGGCAATAATTAGCCAGTTCGATCTTGGATTAATCATTTATTTTAAATTAGGTGGTTAATGTCCACGCTTATAGAAGAACATTTCAATTTCATACGCCCTCATTTTCATCTTTTGAGTAGTGTTTTCCTAGATTTTTTCTTTTTTAATATTATTTATTGCCGTAATGAAATTTTGTCATATTTTATAATATCGTTAACAAGAAATACAATTTTGATCGTTTCTCAAAATTCAATATCTTAAACCAGCAACCTTTGCTCCTGCAAGGATAAAATTTTCTTAGTTGCCTCCTTGCCTGTTTTAAAAATCCTTAAATTGGTTGTTACATAGGTTCACCATCTTAAACCAGCTGCCTTTGCTCCTGCAAGAATAAAGTTTTCTTGGTTGCCTCCTTGCCTGTTTTAAAAATCCTTAAATTGGTTGGTACGTAGGTTTCTCATTGGGTTTGCTAAAGTTTTTTAAAAGAATAGACTTTTGACAACTAACTACCTACCCCGTAAGTCATATGAAAAAAAAAATTGGCACTAAAGTTGGTCTCTCTTGCACTACTCTTATTTATTGATACATTCAGGAGGACAAATTAGATGAATATCTAAAAACACGTGAACAATAAGAGGCATAAACTCAAGTTTGTTTATTGAGTCAAAGGGTTTTTGTGTATTTTTGAGAAACAAGAATTCGGCTAACCAAAAAGGTTTACACTTTGGTTTTTAATAAACTTAATTAAAGGAATGATTGAAAATAATTAATAAATTTAATTTAACAAGTGTTTGAAAATGATCAATCAGTTCGTAATAATAAAAGAATGGTTTAAAGAATCTTTCTTATTAGATCCTTTATGAAAAGTTAATATAATTTGTGAAAATAGTTCTATTTGTACATGAGCAAAGGTTAATTGACAAACAATTTTGCCTAAAACTTAAGAATTATATTTGATTTAAAGATAATTGTAAGAAGAAAAAAAAAACAACTAGATTAGTACAAACACCTCTTTGAAGCAAATGTCAAAGCAAGACCATAATTGATATAATTAAATGTGAAAATAACATCATGTTGTTTTGTTTTGTAATGCAATACAGATTGCCATTTAAAAAGCTGGATTTACATTTTATCATAATTTTTAAGCTTTGAAACTTGTAAAGATAAATCTTATTGTATAAACAATTTAAAACGAAATTATTGTAACTATTAATTAAAAAGGTCAACACATTGACAATAATAAGCAAATGATAAAAACAAACAATATCGCAAAGTGATTTTGCTACCCTAATGTCAAGATCTAGAAGAAAAAATATTGCAAAGTGAAATTGATACCCGAAATAATTAATTACTCACTGGAAATACTATAAAATTAACAATTAGAGGTGCACGAATAGTAATAGAGCGTGTTGAGCCTAGTCAAATTTAATTACGCTAAAGCATGAGGTAGGATTTTTTTTTCTCCCTACCATTAGGAACTATTGTTTCGATCGTTGATCAACTTTTTTTGACAATTTAATATGTGAATAAAAACAAATATATGTGTGCGCTATAAATTTTTTATGTGAACACTTACATATTAGATTGTTACAAATTAATCCCACTACAAAAATTACGTAAGACCCCAAACTAATTATAATTTTTATATGTACTGGTTTATGTTTTATCACTGATTAACTTGCTAGTGATAATCATCGATTATTTTGGTTGTTTATTAATGATTTGCAAATATTAGTCAGTGATTAACTAATTTCACTATATAATTTATTGGTTTATCATTAATAAATCATTAGTAAATCAATAATAAACTAATTTATTTGTCATATACTGATATTAATCAGTGATGTATTGATATCTACGAAAAAAGACCATTTCCCTAGTTTTCAAATAGTTCAACTGGGGTTATTTATAGATCAAATTATATAGATTAAGGGTCAATCTATGATCCGATCAAAAAAGAAACCAATCCATGAGACCCCAAATTCAATCCAATCCAAAAACAATGTATTTTGCAGATTGAATTCAAGATAAAATTTGTTAAATAGTTAAGTAGGTGCAGCATTTCCATTGCTACAACTTGGGAGGGTGGATTCATGGATTGAGCATTTAAATTTATTTAAAAAATAGTAATTAAAATTAATGTAAATTATGTTTGGGACTTGGGAAATCATTTTTTTTTTAAAAAAAAACTTACTTGTTATAAATTTCACACTTAAACATCTTTCAAAATTTACTTTTTATAAATACTATATGTATTTAAATGTTGCATATTTAGACATATAACATGAGTTACTTTTTTAAGTGTGGCTCTTAATAAAACATATAAATCAACCTTATGCTCATAGTTTCTAGTTTATAACTCCGTAAGGTTATATCTATGACTTATATTAAAAAAGCCTTTTGTTTTCTCAAGTTCCATCAGGTAAGTTTCGTTCCGGTTTCTCCCCTCTCTCTTGTTTTTCCTTTTCCTTTCTCTAAAACGTGTTCCGACTTTAATGGTTCTTCTTCTTTCCTCTTTGCCTTGTATTTTTCTTTTTCTTTTTCTTTCTCTTCTTCTTCGTTCAACTCTTCGAAATCTCTCACAGGCTTACAGCCTTCTCTTCAAACATCCATCACTTTCTTGAATTGTTTTATTACTAATTATTTGTTTTCTTTATGTAATTGAAGCTTGAACATAATGAAATCTTTTGCCCGTCCTGTTAATGGGCTCCTCAACAGGACTTAGCTCTAGCTGGTAAATTTTCTTCCCTTTGTCACTTTTAATTACGCAGTTAATATTTTTTTTAGATTGTGGGAAAATATTTGTGCTTTGTGCCTTGTTGTTGTTTAATTATTACAGTCCCATTTATATCAAGGAATTGCTTGCGTTTTTCTAATAGCTGCTCTTGCAATAGTATACCCTATTCACGATTTTTTTGAATTTTCTTCTTTGAGTTCATATATATGATATATATATATATATATATATATATATATTTCTGCTTGTATTTTGCTGGATAACTGGAATTTTTGTCTTCCATGTCTGCAAAGAGATTGAGAAAGAGTAAGATGACGTAAAAAAAAATTTCATCTTTGCTACTAATATTTGCTTTTCCATTGTAGTGATTGTGCAATAATTAGCCAGTTCGATCTTGGATTAATCATTTATTTTAGATTAGGTGATTAATGTCCATGCTTCTGGAAGAACATTTCAATTTCATACGCCCTCATTTTCATCTTTTGAGTAGTGTTTTCCTAGATTTTTTTTCTTTTTTAATATTATTTATTGCCGTAATGAAATTTTGTCATATTTTATAATATCGTTAACAAGAAATACAATTTTGATCGTTTCTCAAAATTCACCATCTTAAACCAGCAACCTTTGCCCCTGCGAGGATAAAATTTTCTTAGTTGTCTCCTTGCCTGTTCTAAAAGTCCTTAAATTGGTCGGCAGGAATAAAGTCTTCTTGGTTGGCTCCTTGCCTGTTTTAAAAATCCTTAACTTGGTTGTTACGTAGGTTTCTCATTGGGTTTGCTAAATTTTTTTAAAAGAATAGACTTTTGACAACTAACTACCTACCGCGTAAGTCATATAAAAAAAATTGGCGTTAAAGTTGGTCTATCTTGCACTACTCTTATTTATTGATACATTCAGGAGGACAAATTAGATGAATTTCTAAAAACATGTGAACAATAAGAGGCATAAACTCAAGTTTTGTTTATTGAGTCAAAGGGTTTTTGTGTATTTTTGAGAAACAAGAATTGGCTAACAAAAAAGGTGTACACTTTGGTTTTTAATAAACTTAATTAAAGGAATGATTGATAATAATTAATAAATTTAATTTAACAAGTGTTTGAAAATGATCAATTAGTTCGTAATAATAAAAGAATGGTTTAAAAAATCTTTCTTATTAGATCCTTTATGAAAAGTTAATATAATTTGTGAAAATAGTTTTATTTATGCATGAACAAAGGTTAATTGACAAACAATTTTGCCTAAGCTTAAGAATTATATTCGATTTAAAGAAAATTGTAAGAAGAAAAAAAAAAAAACAACTAGATTAGTACAAACACCTCTTTGTAGCAAATGTCAAAGCAAGACCATAATTGATATAATTAAATGTGAAAATAACATCATGTTGTTTTGTTTTGTGAGGCAATACAGATTGCCATTTAAAAAGCTGGATTTACATTTTATCATAATTTTTAAGATTTGAAACTTGTAAAAATAAAATCTTATTGTTTAAACAATTTAAAACGAAATTATTGTAACTATTAATTAAAAAGGTCAACACATTGACAATAGTAACCAAATGATAAAAACAAACAATATCGCAAAGTGATTTTGCTACCCTAATGTCAAAATCTAGAAGAAAAAATATTGCAAAGTGAAATTGATACCCGAAATAATTAATTACTCACTGGAAATACTATAAAATTAACAATTAGAGGTACACGAATAGTAATAGAGCGTGTTGAGCCTAGTCAAATTAAATTACGCTAAACCATAAGGTAGGATTTTTTTTTTCTCCCTACCATTAGGAACTATTGTTTCAATCGTTGATCAACTTTTTTTAACAATTTAATATATGAATGAAAACAAATATATGTTGCGCGCTGTAAATTTTTAATATGAACACTTACATATCAGATTGTTAAAAATTAATCCCACTACAAAAATTTGTTAGACCCCAAACTAATTATAATTTTTATATGTACTGGTTTATGTTTTATCACTGATTAACTTAGTAGTGATAATCGTTGATTAATTTGGTTGTTTATTAATGATTAGCAAATATTAGTAAGTGATTAACTAATTTCACTATATAATTTACTGGTTTATCATTAATAAATCATTAGTAAATCAATGATAAACTAATTTATCAGTCATATACTGAAGTTAATCAGTGATGTATCGATATCTACAAAAAAAGACCATTTCCCTAGTTTTTAAATAGTTCAACTAGGGGTATTTATAGATTAAATTACACAGATTAAGGGTTAATCTATAATCCGATTAGAAAAGAAATCAATCCATGAGACCCCAAATTCAATCCAAGCCAAAAACATTGTATTTTGCAGATTGAATTCAAGATAAAATTTGTTAAATAGTTAAGTAGGTGTAGCTTTTCCATTGCTACAACTTGGGAGGGTGGATTCATGGATTGAGCATTTAAATTATTTAAAAAATAGTAATTAAAATTATTGTAAATGATGTTTGGGACTTTGGGAAATCAATTTTTTTAAAACAAAAACTTATTTTGTTATAAATTTCACACTTAAACATCTTCAAAATTTACTTTTTATAAATACTATATATATTTAAGTGTCGCATATTTAGACATGTAATATAAATAGTAGCATGATATGAATAAACACTTTTTTAAGTGTGGTATAACATGTAAGTTTCTCTTAATAAAACATATAAATCAACCTTATTCTCATATTTTGTAGTGTACTCTGTAAGGTTACATATTTATTAAAAAAATTCTATATGTATTATATATATAATTTATATAATTCAGAGGAGATTATACAAGTTGAAAGATACTCAATTTATAATCCAATTTGTATATATTTACTTGGAACCTAATTCAAAACCAATCCATAATTTTCATAATCAAACCCAATCTAATCACGCAAATTGAATTGTATTAAACGAATTAAAAGATTTCATAAACAACTGAAATTTCGCTAATGTTTGAAAAGTTGTATGACCACAATGATCGCTGGATTAATTTTTTCTTTCTTTTATAAAACAACCAACCAGGTAATTAAAGCACTTGTTCTGCATGCACTTCCATCTTGCCTCCTTTAAATGGATGTTGGTTAGTGCAAATCAGTTCGATCGTAAACTACTAATCAATAGTTACTGAGTCCGACAATCTAAATTAAAAAAGGCAATATTATTTAATCCCATGGGGTTATAACTTCACAACTAACCAAACAGCAAAACTCAATCTAAAAAATACAATACATACTAAACTTAGCCCACAGTTTTGTGAGTAATGAGGTTAAAACCCCATAGAGATGAAAACGATTTTTCATTAAAAAACTCTTGTGTGACATTTCATATCCAGCTAAACTCATTTACCACACGGATGCAAATGGCTAACTTTTCCTTTTTTGTTTGTGGTATTACAGCCAGTTTTTTATAGCTCCTAGTGTTGGGTAATATTGGAATCGCTTAAGTTACATCGAGTTCCATCACCTCCTTCATGCAGATATAGGATTCTTTCTTCAGAAGCATTTGTGGAGTTCCTTTCTTTGAAACCTAGCATCTTGTTTAATGCCCCAATGTAAGACTTGATACTTGAAACAACAATGTCCATTGCCGCCCCATTCCCATTGGAAAACAATGAGGGAAAAAAAAAAAAATCAAGATTTATGCTCTATGGACCTACAAGCAAAACAAGCATGCCATACCTAATTGTTTGAGGAACTGGTTCGCCTGTTGAAGCATGAGTAGGTGAGTGAGTGTTTACCCCTCGGATTAGGACATGGGTGGTAACAATTGCATCGATGCCCTCCATGATAGCATTCATGGAGTACTCAAGAAGAGTCACCGGTACCTGCACAACGCATGCAAATGGAAGAAGAAAAGGCTATAGTAAACACCTAGCACTAGGGGAAAAAATGGTGCACCTTAAAAGGTGTAACGATCGCTGTTTTCTTTTATGGACACTTACGTTAATTTAACGTTAGAATGTGATACTTTAGTGCTATAATTATTTATGTTAAGTAAATTAACTTTTTATTTAGTAATGTCACAGGTGACGGCATCGTGGGATCGATATGTTCGGGATGTTCATGTTAAAAGTGATGATAAGCTTAAAAGTATTTATTTATTTATTTATTAATTTTGAGTTTCAACTTACCCTAAATTTATAATCTTTATAATGCTCTAAGGTTATGAATACCTACAATCATATTTTTGATGATGACATAAATTTTATTGTATATTTTCTTATTTTTATAACATTTATGATGTCATGATAATTACATGTGTATTAATATTTTTGGGTCATAGAGTAAATATTATTGTCGTGTATAAAATTATATTATATTATATTACATATAACCTTAACGTTTATATTATATTATATCATATATATATATATATTATGTTATAAGGAAAATGTACGACAGATTGGGTTGAGGAAAAAAAAAAAAGAAAAAAAGAAAAAAAAGAAAAGGAAAAAAAAGGGA
>CAMOHE010025864.1:0-10894 GCA_946598075.1 Artocarpus hirsutus | reverse complement strand
AGATGAGACCTCTGGATTAGCACCAAATTAAAGAAAGAAAAAAGAAATATAAAGGTGTGAGCACCATGTCCCCCAAATGGAACCCCACGGCTGAGCTACAAAAGCTTTGCCTCCAATATGATATAATTAGTTCACCTAATGTTCCGGGGGGTAAATTACCACAAAGTCTAAAAAGTATTCTTTTCCCTCCCATGGAGTGCAATTATTTGCCTTTTAGCAAAAATCTAATAATGCCTCCACGCCACAAGTAAATATTCTTTTCATTGGTCAAACAAAATACCCTTTTATGCATGACAAGCACCAAAATCATGAAGAGTAAGAAAGTTGATGCCACCAAGATGTTAGCCCAATTACATTGAGCTTACTCTTTAGCTAGATGACAGGTTTCAGTCTATTAACCCTATTAGCCTTTTAACACTCTTCTTTGAGTAACCTCGTCTACTTTTTTTCGAATTATTAGATTTAATCATCTTTTCAATAAGTTAAGAAAAACACCTCTTCATTAGAATTAGTTTTTCATATAAAAAAAATTATGGTTTTTGATGTGGATATTTTTCAACATGTGGGCCCCTTTTGGCTCGCCATCGAAGACAAATCAACAAAATTCTTGATTCAAAGGTACGTAAGATTGTCTAACGTATCATACAAAGATCCATACCTGTATCTGCACGTAGTACTTATTTGTCACTTGCAATAAACCGTATGGATGGTCATAATTTGCTTGAGTAAGGTTCATGGGTGGGTAATGATATTTAAATAGACCTCACTAGAAGAGAGAGAGAGAGAGAGAGAGAGAGAGAGTGAGTGTCTGGTGAACCATTACTTTTACATTAGGGCATGTGTGAAAACTTTTTACGGCTCTTCGTTATTTTTCCTCATGTCATGTGCCTAGTTGCTTTTTTTCATTTGGGGGTGAAAATAAAGTTCTGACAGGTTATGGTATTTGTATGTATGTAGTACAGAATGTTGTACAAATTTGGCCTCAAAAGAGGTCACAAGGGTACTCTGCTCCCTTGCTCCCTCTACCATCCTTCCAATCCTTTGAGTGGTCACCAAGTTACAAGGACAGGGTTGGACAACAACCCAGAAAGAAAAAGATTATTAAAAAAAAAAAAAAAAAAAGATAGTTCACATTTTGAGGCAGTTCTGTTAAAAGTTGGCATGAAAACAGAATCTCAGTCCACAGCGTGATCTAAGCCAAGCCCATCCACTTTTATGGAGAGAAAAGGTGTTAAAAAATAATTATGGATTACGCATTATTATCTCTCTTTTAGTGAAAAACTAACTAGATAATTTACTAAGATGTTTAGAAGGTGGTAAAAACCAATGATAAAAATCACTTTTATTATAGCATATGAAAACTTTACACTGTAGCAATTTTTTTTTATTGTTACTGTAACATGTGAGAGCTTTTTACTATTCATAACTGATTTTGTGGTGGGAACCGCAGTTCCCACTACTTTGCCTAACACTACAAGTCCCATTATAGTGAGCTTGCGGTCCAAGCTTGTAACTAATCTAGTCATTGATATAATTCGTTTTGCGAGGACCTTAAGTCCGATCCTACATGTAACATGCATAAATAAAAGTATAATACGATATTTGTTATAAATAAAACATTAATAACATTAGAAGTTGTAACTAGAAGGATGTCAATGTTAAAACTTTTTTAAAGTTGTTGTATAAAATAAATGGTATGCTTTATTCTCTATTTTGATATCATAAAAATGTTATAATATATGATTGGTCCTTCACTAAAGGCCGAAAACAAACTCTATCTTATTTATTAGTAATACCAAATCATATATAGCATAACTTTGTTTAAAAAAAATAAAAGCTATTGCAAGCATAATCTAGCATTAAATTCATAGATAACTCGAACACAAATATATAATTCAAATCCCTTACCCGTTTTTTTAAGCATTGTTGAAAAAAAGAGCAATCACATTTTGTCATCGCCAGACGCTTGTAATGCATGGCCGTTCATATGGCAAGTCTATTTGGTTTGATGTCTTCTCGTGTGTGCCCATATGAATGATGCTTTACCCCCTTCGACAAAATAAACATGATAATTGATTTTGGCCTTCCCTTAAATACAATCATGCTTCATGAATCATGATCACCTAGTACCATATCCAAGGCTTGAAAGCAAGCACGTGCTACAGTTATTCCTATAATTTGCAATATCTTGGGGTATGTCCATTTTGTACAATTTTGGTCATGGTAGTACTAGCAGTTAACAACTTTACCCTTGCATAACACCATTATTTTCATTTTTAGTGTCCGTTTGGTATTTCAATTTCAATTTATCAATCCTAACTGTGAATAGTATAAAGTTTTTAACAACTACAGTAAAAAAACAAAAAATTATTATAATGTAAAGCTCTCATATGCTATAATTTTTAAACTTAAAACTTCAATAAGAACTGAAGTGTCAAATGGCCTATTCGAGCTTTCTAGAGTAGGATATACCCTATATCCTATTAGGTGCATTTTTTAAGGGTTAATTATATAAATTTATCTTCTGTTTTTTTATTATTTATTAATTTGTTCTATAATTTTTATAAACTATATCATTTTAATTAAAAACTTATCTCAATTTCATTTCTCACATATTTTATGGATAAATAAAATTAAGCAAAAGGACATAATTACCCTTAAACATAGTTTTTGGCAATATTTTATAGAAATGAAAAACATGAGAAGCACTAAAACAAAGCATTAAATGTCAAAAATGATCTTGAGTTTAACGTTTATAAAAGTAAAAATATTTTTCAAATTTTTTCTCAAGGAAAAAATATTATTCAAAAATAAATTTGCTCTAATTAGGGTTTCTTTATATTGTCTCCCTTATTTTTTTCATCAGTGAAGCCTATAAAGAATGAATTTGAAATAACTTTTTTAAATTTAAACGCTATTTTTGTAGTTTTTTAAAAACAAAGGAATAATTTGAAAATAATAAAAATTAGAAGATTTTGTAATTAATTTTTTTAAATGTTATATTTAGTGAAAATCATAACAAAATAAAAAAATACAAAATTGACAAAGTTTGATATAGACCATGTGGTTCAAAACATATTAACAGAACCTAAACAATAAGATTCTGCAATAAAAATCTCATTCTAATTCTCCTGCTCAAGAAACCAACGGAAAAAAAAAGTTTTTTCCAGCTAACAATCCATGGCCCATTTGATGAGCACAAACTATTAATGACAGGCAAGTAGTTTTCTGGGGCCCATTTCCGAAATCTAGCCGTTAATTGCCAAAAAGAAAGCAACCAAATTTGTGAAGTCAAAACTCTCAGTCAAAAAGCGTCAAGGAAGTTGCTTGCTGCAACAATAATTTCCCACATTGGTCCAGATCTTATGTTTCCTGTCGCCACTGCCACTTTGCATACTTAATTTGTGTACAAACACAGATATTAGTTTGTGTTTGCGTGCAGCACCTGAGCCATCTTTGGTGGAACACGTTTATTCATTTATTTATTTTTAGTCTCTTGAAATTGATTGAAGTACTCTTGACAATACAATTACAATAAAAAGTTAAAACGATTTTACTATAGTATATTAGAGTTTTATACTATAGCGTACTTTTGTTTGATATTGTTTTTTTAAAAAAAAACATTATAGTAGTTGAAACGACGTTGTCAAATAAACACTCGATGTTGATACTTGGAGTTAACACATTCATTCCTCACAGAAATTGTGAACGATTGAAAACGTTCAATCAAACCACCTAAACACTGCTCAATACGAGATTTGGAAATCCATCCCAAATACCGGAGAATTCACCCCTAAAAACTACCCATTTAGACTCTACTTTGAGAACTCACAAATTCATAGGCACAATTAACGGGCAGGCTCAAGTATTTCTTAGGTCCACTCCAAGTTGACGTCTATCAGTGTCATTTTTTTTTACGGGTGCGTTTAACAATTCATTTAAAACTAAATTATGTAATGAAACATATGAGAGCTTTATACTATAGCAATTGAAACGATGTTACCAATGCTCTATATATTAGTTTAGCAAGATAATATTTTCAAATCGGCTAGTATGTCTTTTTTTATTTTTATTTTTTAAGCAATTGGCTAGTATGTTTATTTTATAACCTGTTTGTTTATCTGAACTAATTATGTTTTAATATTGGAATGCCTTAGAGCTCGTTTGGTACAGCTGTTGCTTTTGATTTGAGTCAGTAGAAAAAGAGAAACAAGAGCTATAGCTTTTCAGTAAGTGTTTAGACCTATATTTTTTAAAGAGTTTTAATAGGTCAACAAGGTTCTAATTTTTTTTAATAAAGTTACAAAAATATTATATTTAAGCTTATAATTTATTATTAATACTTCAGTATAAGTTTTAAAGTCTCTTTCAGAAATTTTTTTTGAGAAGTTACATTTTATCAATTTGACAAGAAGCATTTTTGAAAAGCAAAAGCACTTATGACAATTCACCTAAAAACTTCTAAAAGCAGTTTTTGGACTTAATAAGCAAAAAACAGCTTTTAAAAAGCCCTCCCAAACAGGCCCTTAATTTAGGATAATGGTGTCATGTGCCGGTTGCATAAATACCATGTAAATACCAGTCAGAAACAATAAAATAACAATCACAAATCAAATTGCATTAGTTCACCTACAGGAGATTAATTAGAGCAACAAGCTTATTAAATGAGTATAATTTGCAATGCTATTAGGTGGAGTAACCAAGCGCAGAACTGTAACGATGTTTGTTTTTATAGAAAATATCTGTGCCAGTACCATACATGGCATACTACCGTCACGTGAAAATATTACAAAAAATTTACATGTTTGTGTTTTGTTTCTTTTTTTAGTTTCTAATGCTTGAAAGAGTATGTAAGTCTGTTTTGGTTAGGCACTAAGACATTAACAATATTATGTAAATGAAACCTTAACATGTATGTTTCTAGAGGGAAAAAAAAAAAAAAACCTTATCGTGTATTTGTGATCATTTCCTTCACTTAGACACATTAATTTATCCTTTAAAATTTATTTTAAGCTTATGTTTGGCATTTTTGTTAGAACTAATTAGTTCTCAATAACTACAGCATAAAGTTCACACATGTTACGCTAAAAAAACATAAAATTGCTACAATGTAATGTTTTCATATGCTATAATTTTTAAAATTTAAATTTTAGTTAAAATAAAATGACAAACAACCTATAAATTTTGCTTATTTTTCTTTATTTTTCTGTCTCTTTATGCGGCGGCTTCAACGTGAGCTACTTGTTAGCTTTCTTAAAGAAGTAATTTAGCAGTTTTGTTGTAATAAAACCCTGAATTATTTATTTATTTATTTATTATTATTTTGTGTGTGTTAAAAGTCTAAAATGAATGGATTGTCTTTTAATACGAAGAGAATATGTGACTTTAAGCCCCATTGCTAATAAATCAGTTACCTTCAATGTCAAGTATTTTTAATATAGAATAAAGAAATTAGAAAGCAATTTTCTTTTCCTTTTTTTTTTTATATTTAGTGAGAAAGGATAACTGAGATAAAAAAAAACTTAGCACATCTTAATAAATTGCCATTTGTTAAAATGAAAAAAGAAGAGAGAGAAACGATCTTGAGGATGGTTGGGCAAATAAATAAAGGGAGGGTAAGGAAGTTTTAGGTTTTGAAAATATTTATAGTAAATAATATATTTATAATATTAATAATTTATCTACTGTATAAATAAGAGTTATTTACATTATACACAATTAAGTAAATAAGTTATTTATAACCTAAATCTGTTTGTAGTGTAAATATAAATTATTTACATTATAAATAAAGAGGTAAATAAATTGTTTACATTATAAAATTTTTATTTACTACAAATATTTTTAAAACTTGCTATTTTCTACAATTAGTTTTGAAAAGTAACATTTACTACAATAAATTACAAATTCTTTCCCCGTGTGTTACACAAATTGCAGCCATCTAAACGTGGCATTTATATTTTATGTTTTCCAAATCACATTAAAATTACCCTTCCTTTATTCAGATTTGATTAAAATTAATAACATATAAAATGTCAGAATGTTGCGTTTTTTTGTTGGACTAAAAAAAGCTAGAGTGTCTTGGAAGATCTCGGATTGTTCGTTTAGAGAGTTTTTTTCTTTAATTTTTTTATGAGTGATCCATGTAAGAAGAGGAGTTTTTTTTTTAGATAATTTTTTCTGCTCTCAGTGTGGAATTTAATTTTTTATGACGGGTATTTTTTTTGTCTCTTTATATATTTTAATTCTTACTACGACTAACACGAGGTGTAGTTTTAACATGATCAGAAAATATAAACTATAAAGGATAAATCCAGCTTTTTAAAAGCATAAGGTGAATAGCCGCATTTTGTTAAAACACGAGGTGTAAGGCATGTTGTTCCTGTATTGCAAAGCACTTAAACCCGTTAATTGACGAAGAGTTCATAGAAAACAAAGTGACCCGTAGTATTGCACCTTATCCTTCTTCTATCCTTCTTCCATAGTTCTTTTTCCCTAGTAAAAAAAGAGGATCAAAGGTGTCATTACGCCTCGATGCTAAATAAACCGAGACCATGCTAAATAAATTGAGAACAAATTAAAGTAAAACGATAAGGATAAGGGAATTTGGCCTATGCTTTCATCCACTGACATCCAAGGGAGCCTGAGTTACACGGCTTGAGCTATGTTTGACAGGCCTATTAAAATACACAATTACAACCCCATTACAGACGAGAGAAATCAATCCTTGAATGATAAGAGAGAGATGATCTTGAATATCGCAAATGCCACAACCAATCGTGGCTACTTCTCCCATAGGTGAAATTGACTTATGTATCTTCTCTATGTCAAACTTATTTAAAATTCGACTTATTCCTTTTTGTTAATGTATATCCAACTCAAATACTTCATGAGGTACTGTAAATCCACATCCATTAACTCATATTTTCAACATTTAGATGTAAAGATAGTGTATGTTCAATCCTTCTTTGTTTCTTTGTTTTTTTTTTTTTTTAATCGAATTTGTTTTGAATTTGTTTCTTCTTTTTCCTCTCCCTTATTTTTTTGGTGCTTTCCCTTCCACCCTTTTTATCTCTTAGTATTCTTTACACTGTATGGGGCTAATTGTTGGCGCTGTAAATCCCTGAACTTATCCTACAATACTAGCAAGATGGTCTTTTAATTTATTTACGGGTCATTTACTTTTTTATATTATGTATTTTACGTTTATTTAAATATTATACTTTTAATTTTGAATCTCATTAAATTTATACATTCAGATTAGATTTAATATACAAATTTATATCTTTTTTTATCAATATTTAATTTTGACTTAAAAAATTATCCAAAATATTCTAAAATTTATAAATAAGAGACTTTAAAAAATTTTAAAAAACTTGACACTAAAGTTTTTACTTCAAACATATATAGAATATTCTCAAAAATAGGTGTTTTGTGTGTTTTATTTTATTTTATTGAAACTTTTAATTTTCTCTATTTTACTTAAAGATAATTTGGTTGTTTTAAAGGTCAAAATCAATTATTGATTAAAGTAAAGTATAAATTTATGTATTAGATTTAATCTCAATATTAAAATTTGATGAGATTAAAAAAAAAGGTATAGATTTTAAATTAATAAAAAATAGAAGGTATAAAAAAGATAAATATCTCTTTATTTATTCTTGATGAATTAGTCTCTCAACTCACAAATCCATAGCAATCAAGTTCAGTTGTTAACCAAGGTTAAATTTTAATCCAAAAAATTAGTGTCGTAGTACTTGTGCTCCCTAAACTTCTCGTGGTTTGACACTTCAGCCCCTAAAAAGCTATTCGTGGAAAGTTTAGTCCTTGAATTAGCCCCCAAAATTCTTCAAAACTTTAATCTCATTCGGAGACTATTTTTCCTTTAAAATGAAAGGGGTTATTTTGCCAACGCACAGCGAGTTTAGAAGCCAAGTGCAAATTATTGCTACAAAAATGTTGTCATGGTCAGCGTAAACGGAGGTATTAATTCGATATAATCCAATGGATAAAGTCATGCAGGGAATACTATAACCTCCTTTCGTCAACAATAATCATTGTGGGGATTGAGATGGTATGGGGAAAGCTCCCCCAATGGGGATTTCCTGATTCCGTCTATGCCTTTCTCTAGTGGGGACGGGGACAGGGACGGGATTCTTTTTGAGAGCGGAGACGGGCCTATTAGTATATCCAGAGATCTTGAGTTATAGCGGACAAGCATTATTTAGCAGACTCATTGAATATCATAATTAAAGCCTTGTTAGGGTCAAAAGAAATCAATTTTTAAATAATAAAAGAGAGAGTCTTGATAAGTCATCCTTTTACTACCATGTCACTTCCGCCAGCCGCTCCTTCCTTTGTAGGTTAAATTGACTTATATATCAACTTCTATATGTCAAAATAATTTAAAATTTGATTAATTTATCCTTCCTGAATATATACTCAACGCTAGTATTTCATGAATGAATCACTTCAAATCCACATCCGTTAACTCATATTTTCAACATTCAGATTTGAAGATAGTGTATCTGCGATCTTTCTTTCATTTTTATCGAATTTGTTTTGAATTTGTTTCTTCTCTTTCCTCTCCCAATTCTTAGGTGCTTTGCCCTCCTCTTTTTATCCCTTAATCTTCCTTGTCTTGCACTAGGCTAATTGCTGGCACTATGAGCCTCTTAACTTATCGTACATTAGCAAGGTGGCCCTTTAATTTATTTATATTTAATGAATTGGTCTCTCAACTCATAAATCGGTAGCATAAAGCCCAATTGTTAACGGAGGTTAACACTCTGTTTGGTATGAAGGATAGAAAGTAGGAAGGACAAAAAGAGTTAGAGAGATAAAAAAATGTGAAAGATTAAGAGGATTACGGAAATCTTTTATGTTGTTTGGTAAGGAGGGGTAGTTGAAAGCATGAATGATAATTATTTGTTTAATTATTATATTAAACCTTATACTATTTCTTAATAATTTATTTTGAAGTATAAAAACATATTTTTAATTTAAATTTGGATGAATTGGTTGGATCCCTTCATTAATGGAGGTATTCGAATTGGTAGGCCTGGAGGGAGAGACTCTCCATATGTGTCTGTCTCCTCTTCTTCCTCTACTCTCTTTAACCAAACAACAAATTCATCCTCTCCCCGCCACTTCCCTCCCTCTATCTCTCCCTCCTACCTAAAATACTGTAAATTTGGTAAAAGAAAAAAAAATTAGTGTTTTAATACTTGTGTCCTCTAAATTTCTTGTAAATTGCCACTTTAGCCCCTAAAAAGCTATTTGTTGACAATTTAGTCCTTGAATTAGCCCTAAAATTCTTCCAGATTTAATCGCTGTTGATAATATAGTGGGCTTGGCCTCGGGTCCATGTAGGCTTCGGGTTGGTTGGCCTTACTTTTTATTAACCAGGTTGGGCCGGTTTGACCCGATTTTTCCCTTTAGCCCATATCAGTTGGGTCGGGCTGAACGGGCCAAACTGACTCTACTAAATATTCGTAAAACGTACCCTATTAATGGCATAAAAGAACCTTCACATTGATTCTATCAAATATAGTTTCTAAATAAGCATATATATGTGTATAGAAGATACGAGTTATCTTTCCTAGGATTTCAGCTCTAAAATATTTTGGTTGGATTTATCCACATATTCAAATCACAATATGCTAAACCATTTTTGTTTCTTCCTTAAATATCTTTAGGGTGAGTTAGGGGAATAGACTAATTTAACTCTTTCTCTTTAGCAAACGACGTAGTTAAACTTCTATAAATAGCCACAATCATGGTAAATACATGACAATAATAGTTTTTTTTAATGGAATCATAATAATTTATGTAACAGAATTTTGTAACAACTAAACTCCTTATTTAGTAAAATATTATATTATTATTTTTCTACAATTTTGAAGTTCGACTATTCATTAAAATCAATAGCTAAAAAATGTCCATTCAAAACACTTTTTCATACCTTCAATGCACTTAGCATGGGGATTGGGGTGTGACCGAGAAAGAGAGGCTATGTGTAGAAAGGTAAAAATATGTAACCCCTTTAAAATATTGTAGCAAGAGCAATGTGAGAGTCACTCTCTTTCTCACTGTCTTAATTATTTTTCACTTGTCACATGTCATATCACTTTCTAATAAATAAAGCATAACAATAAATCTTTATTTTATGTTTTGTTACAACTTTGTCACTCTATTTTTTTTTAACCAACTACAAGAGAATCTTGTAGGTTTATTTTTTTTCTTGGTCTATTTTTTTTTCTTAATTAAATATTCATCCTCGTCTTTCCGTGCGGGATGGCTTTTGCTTTTAACAAAAGATTGTTTCTTGTGTAATGTATTCTTCTTCAATAAAATCAACTGCCTGATACTAAATAGTCTTATATATCTCTTTTTCATGGTGGCTTCCTCTGGTTTTGATTATTACAAAAATAAGTACCAAGTAGAAACCACAAAATAACCACAAACCAAATCACATTTTACTTAGGAGATTTGAGCAATCACGAGCTTATTAAACAAATTAGTATACTTTGCAATGGAATTTGGTGGATTAAGCAAGCGCTGACCCTTATTATAAACGAAATCATGATCTTGCAATAACGGGATTAATGTTGAGCATTGAGATTGAAGCTGTTCTTTCAGTCAATGTGTTGAAAAATGCAAGGAATCTGTTGGCAAACTATTCTCCAAGGCTGTTTGTGTTTCTGAGCATTTTTAAATTTTATTTTAAAAATTGTGCATTTTTTGACAATTAGACTCACTTTTTTTTTTATGCCCATATTTGTTATAGTATATAATAAGCCTAATATATATATATATATATAGTTTATTTTTTATTTTTTTATTTTTTATGACAAATAGATGTCCCTTCTTTTTTTTTTTTTTTTTTTCACTTGTA
>CAMOHE010025863.1:0-18091 GCA_946598075.1 Artocarpus hirsutus | reverse complement strand
CAAGGAAGTCGACGAAATACTAGCAGATCGAGTCGTCCGAAGACGAGGTGTGCCAAGTTATCGGGAGTACTTTATCAAGTGGAAGGGACTGCCCAACACCGAGGCCAGTTGGGAAACTGAGGAGGCACTTTGGCAATTCAGAGACATGATCCAGCACTACCATGGGGACGCGACGAGGGCATCGCGAACATAAGTGGGGGAGAATGTCACGCCCCACTGAGCCACGAGGAGGCCACACATTTGTCTTGGGCGTTTTTAAGGAACAAATTGGCCCAAGGAAGGTTCTGGAAGGATCCAGAGTGTTCTACAACGTTCCACAGCATTCTAGGAGGTTCTACACCAGTCCAGAAGTATCCTGAAGAACCCAGAATGTCTTGGAAGACTCAAGATTTCTCTGGAAGACTCTAGAACATTAGAGTACATTGTAGAATAGTATAGAATTCTCTAAAACACTCCATACTTGTAATTATTTCCACACTTTGCTAGAACATTCTAGATAGTGCATAGCAACCATAGGATCAAAGCGATCTTGACCATCCATTCATTAGGAGGGTGCCTATAAATAGGACCACCCCCTCATTTGTAAATCCATCCAAGAAGCATCCAAGAAATACAATTATAAAGTTCTCTTAGCTTAATACAAACTTCCTTTCAGAGTTCTCCTCATTCTCTTGAGTTCCCTTTTGTTCTAGGCAATTGCGTGAGCAAGTCAGGCTGACTTAGCATCGGGAGCGTGCTAAGGCCGCACGAGTACCTTCGGAGAAAGTAAGCTCGTGACAGTAGGATGCGCAGTTGTACACATTGAAGCTTTGGATCGTCAGTCCATGATTTGCTCCCCTCTTTGCTTACTAGATCACTCATGTGTTGGAATTTTAATGGGAAATACAATGGGAAAACAGATCGATTGATAAACAAAAGTTTTGATCAAAACTTTCTCTATGGAGGATAGGTATATATAATTTTGGGTATTATAGGTTTTCTCTTTGACTCTATAGTCTTCTAAGCTAAGCATTTGCATCAATGAAACAACGAGTGGACATCAAAAGCAAAGAATAAATTAAACTCATATTTTTCTGGTTTTGTTATATACTCAACATATGAGATAATAGAATCTTTTTTTAAAAGAAAGAACGCTCATTTTTTCTCTCTAAAGTCTTAAAAAATATCATCTATGTGAAAAATTGTTTCTACTCTTTTATAACTGAACAATTATTTATTTGTTTTTAATTTTCAAAAAAATTAAAAACTAATTTTTTAGTCGTAGCAAGAGGCTTTCACGCCCACATTAAGAGATAAATTCTCCTTCATGGGTGTGAAGGAAAAAAAGTGGGTAAATCCACTTAAACTTCTACATTTCCACGTAAAAACATATATATATATATATATGTAATTTAAATTTAAGTTCAAAGAAATTATATTTGCTTAAATATAATTTTAAATTAATTAATTTTGTGTCTATATTAGCACAAACATAGTGAGGTCCCATCATACATGTATCCCACAAAATTAAAATATATTTAAATAATTTTTTGATTGTTTATAATTAATTAATTGATTGATTCAAAAACATAATTAATTAATCAAATTTAAGTAATCTTGTTAATTAAATATAATTAATTAATTAACTATGCTTAGATAAATATGACAACATTTGTTATATCATATTATGTGTCGCAGAAATCATTTTTCTGTGTTACACAACAATAATTTAGAATTCAATGACTCTAAATTAAATACAATTCATTCCATGTTTTTGTTTTTAATCCAATACAGTGTTATAGAGATAATATAAGGGACCTGTAGACCTATAATTCAAACTCTAATAAATTCGACAATTAATTAAACTCTTTAATTAATATACCAAATTTATTAGTTTCAGTGTTACTCTACTAAAATCCTAAAACTACACTCTTGAAATTATAGTAATAATACTCTAGAAAAATAGCGAATTGTCTATCGACATAATTATTATATATAAGTTAGTTCTCCATAAATAGTTCATAATAATAATTAGGTTTAATTTTGTTTATCTCTCTTAATACATCTTTATCCTTGAGTTTCAATAATCCTACAATAAACAGTTTATTCTTAATCTTATCATAAACGAGCACCTTATAGTTCAAGTCTTGAATCACTTAAGAGAGCTATTTTTTCTTAACTTTCATTAGGAAGGAATGGACTCCATATTTATATAATATCAATCCTAACCATTTATTCTATTATGTTTCCAAGTACAAAGTTATGACCTGTCTTGAGACAAATCTTATCAACCAAGTCAAAAAATATAATGTCATAAAGAGGAGTGTAATAAATACTCAAAATTGAGACTGTTATATGTATGATCATTATTGTGAAAAATTTAAATACTCTATTTGTAACAGAAGATTATTAGATATTTATAATTTATCTGGTCCACTCCTTTATAATCTTATTACATAAAATACCTCTAATCCAATGTTGCTATATTGATAGTCTGGATAAGACTATTTTATTGTCAATGAGATTGGACTATACCTTTAATATTAAATTAAAGATCTCAAATTTTAATTAATTATTACTGACTACTTATATTATTATTTATAAATTTTATTTTAAATATGAGATTTTCTTAATATTCATTAAAGTATTCATAATAAACATAAGCAATCAAAATAAATTAAGGTCATTTTATTTAATTAATCAGCAACATGTACAATGTTTATGCTTATAGTGTATCAATCCTAACATCATGAATAAATAAGCAATTATATATAATCACCAAAAGAGCCTTGTTTTCTTTCTCATGTGAGACAAACCTTTTTTTCCTTTATTTTCTAACTATTTTCTAATTTTATTAGACATACTTTAGGTATCAATATTTCATTCACCCATGTATTATTTTAAACATATAAAATACTACTTCAAAGCTTTCATGGAGGAGAACTGGAATATATTTTGATCTTCTACAAAAATCAAGAAGCACTCAAAATCAAGTCTCAAAATAGTCATTTAATATGATTCATAAACCATGTTTTTCCAAGTGGTGTTGATAGTTTCTCTGACTTGTTCTTTTGTACCTTATATAATGAAGCCTTGTATGTTGAACTTGTACCAGGTTTACGCCCAAAGTTTGGACTTCTCTTTGTTATTTCATTCACTCTATTATGCCGTGCTTTTTTGTTGTGGAATTCAACAGTTTTACTAGGACGAATGGAAGTATAGATTTTTTTTTTTAGAGGGAGGATGAATGCTTTTTTCAATGTAATTTGAAGAACAAAATTTAGAAGGGAACAAAATTTGGAATCGGGATCGTAGGCTCAATAAAATTTTTACTGAAATTTAATTGCATGAAAGAGGTCAAGTTGGTGACAAAATTGCTCAATATATGTGGAGCAAATGGACAAAATTAGATCTTACTAAAAATAATTTGCTTGTTGAATAATTGTTATTTTAAAAATTTTATATTTGGACAATTATTAATGTGTTTTAATAATATTGAACAAGCCTATTAGTTTGTATTTATACTCCTAAAAGTACACAAATTATTGGTTATTTAAAGTTCTATTTATTCTAAAAATTATTATTAAACTTTGTCCCGATCCCGATAACAGCCTTGCTTGCTGTTTTAATCTCGAATTGTCATCTCCATTTTGTTGGTCCCTATTTAAAGGTCTACATATATATGTTTGTGAAGAATCTTATTTATTTTCTTTTTTTATAATTAATTTGTTGAAATTTTAATTAGTAAGTAAAATTTAAAAATTGGAATGTTAGGGTTTAATTTGCCCTTTCAAACGTTATTAACTTATTATAAATGATTGTGTCTCCTCCTCTAGTTATCAACCTAACTTAAATACATTATTAGTGAGTCTTCTAGTTTGTATGCTTCTTATCATACTTGTTTTCCGTTTCTCATTTGGCTTTTCGGCAAGAAAATACAACCAGATTTAATAATAGGGCTTAAGTTTTCTGTATTTTTTTTTTTACCTTTGCAGACGATAAAAGCTTGTGTTAATGATGATGTCGCTGTTGTTAATGTCCTTTATGACAATGCTAAAGCATCGGGATAGCTCATTAATTTTTTTCCAAGTTTAAGATCACATTTAGTCCCAATGTGGGAATGGCAGCTATGGAAGATATTAAATCTGGGTTAGGCCTTGTTGACGCAAACCTCTCTGGCGATAAGTATTTGGTCTCCCCTCCTTCGTGGGTAGAAATAAACAGGCTACGTTCAATGCAGTGAACGAGAATGTTATGAGAAAACTCAAATTGTGGCGGCGAAAATTATTTTCTATGACAGGTCTGGTAATTCTCATTTTGTTGGGGCTATTGTTGGCTATGGAGCTCAAGGAGCAGAAAAAGAGGGGATACTGGTTGGTGGCTAAAACTTTAGGGTCTTAAGATCCTAAAAGAGGTAAAGAATTTTATGTAATTAGCCGTAAACGACATACTACAATGCTATGGTGCACTGGCTAGAAGAAGAGTGAGATGCATACGTGTCTGCGTTCGATGTTCGAAATCGATGAAAATTGTATGGCATGCCCTATGGGACTACCGATTGGCTCGCCAAGTCTGGGACTCTATGCCCTATGGCCGGCCTTGGGCCAGGTTGAATGGAGTTTGTTTTAAGGTTTGTGTGTCAATTGGTGTTGTGTTGCCTCTCATGATGACGTGGAGATTTTTTTATGATTGCTTGGGCTATCTGGGAAGATAGAAACAACTGGGTTCGGAAGGGTAAAAGCCAACAACCTGAGGGGACATTGGATTTCATTGGACGTCTTCTCTATGACTTCCAAATTTATTGGAGTGACAAGATGCCAAATAGGCTTGTCACAACATTAAATGGGCTGCGCCTCAGGAGGACCAATTGAAACTGAACATGGATGCCATTGTTCGAGCCAAGATTGACTATGTAAGAGCCGGTGTAGTGTCGAAAACTCGGATAGGGTAGTCATTGCATGCTTGGCTAAGAAGGTCTGGGGTTTTTATGTTTGGTTAGATACCTATAAAGCATATGATGTTTTATAAGGAGCATATTTATAAATGAAGTGAATTTATTCATTACATTTGTGTGTGTATATTTTGAATACTTTAAGAATATCATAAAAAATTTCATAATTATTTATATAACTTTAAATATTGTATATAAGCGTTATATACAAAAGGATGATATTTAAAAATGATAATTAAAATGGTCACTAACATATAATTAATTATTATAGTTAATTATTCAATTAAAGTATGGAATCTTTAATTGAGTATTACTAGTACAGGTCATTTCCATTAAGAATTGAACGTTCTTATCCGAACCGTTAATATATTGAGTCATTAACTGAATGCATTGTACATAACAAGATTATGTAGGATCGGGACATGATGAGATATAAACAACTAATAATTTCTATTAAATGTAGCAAGTTCTAATGATATCGACCGATGGTTATATATAAGATGATCTTAATCCTGAGTTATTAACAGACTTCTATTTATGCATTTGACTTACTTGGTACAGATTTGAAGATCAAATCTTATTCCATGTATCTTGGAGATATGATGAAGTAAGTAGCCGGGAATGTTAATATTACAAAATGGAATTTATTCCTTCTCTAATAAGAAACTGTTCAGTATTGATTCAGTGCTTGAATAATAAGAGCGCACAATTCATGATTAAATTCATGAATTTATTATTCATTAGAGAATCAATACTACTCAAGGATAAAGAATTAATTGGAAAGATTAACGGATTTTACTGCCTTTGATTATGAATTATTTATGGAGAATTGACTTATATATAATGATTATATCAAATGGACGACTTTAAGAAATGAGTAATTGAATATCTATAATTTCAAAGATGCAATTCCAAGTATTTAGTAGAGTTATATTGGAATTAATGAAAGAGTAATATATCAAATATAGAGTTTAATTAATATATTGGTTTTATTAGAGCTTGAATTTATAAGCCCATCAGTCCTCCACCATCCTTGTAAATAATGTTTGGACAAGTGAAATTATCGGTTTGAATAATTAATTTAGAATTATGAAATTTTAAATTTAGTATCACTCAAAATAAATTAATTATGAATTAATTTATATTATTAAATAATTAGATGATTTAATAAATAAAATAAAAGAATTAATTTTAGAAATCACACAATGGGTACGTCCCACAATGTGGGGCACCTATATCATAAAAAGAAAGTCCCTTTGTGCAGAGCAAAGCATGTTTATAAGGTTTTCATATTTAATGTTTTCAATTTTGAATAAATGTGATTTAATTTAAATATAAAAAGTTTAATGTGGAGACAAATGAGATTAGAAACAAGTAGTTTTTTTCTCTTCCTTCACCTCTAAATTGATGCATCTGTGTGTGTGTGGCACCTATAGCAGTATAAGAATATGAAACTTTTGTGTTTTTTTTAATTAAATATTTCATATTAAAATTAAAATAAAGAGACTTTTCAAAATTGACTAGCTCAATTGTTATCTATAAATGGACGCCTCCTCTATTCATTGAAATACACACATACATACACACATACTTGTGAGTTTTGAAAAGACTGAGAGTACTCTGTAGAAAAATACTCACATAGGTGTGTAGAGAGAGAAGAAAAATTCTTCTTATACTTGAGTGATCTTTAAGAAACCATATTCCTTTAACGGCTAGACGAACAGATGATGGTTTCGTCTTAAAGAGAATGTCCTTTGCAAGCCGATTGTCTCCGCTTATCTCCGATCATATTTCAGTAAACAAAGTGTTTATATATTTATTTATGCACAAAATTAATATAATCTATAGCGTTTTACAAAAGTTTTGAGAAAATTTTTGTTATACACAATCCATACCCTTTACCATGTTTCTGCTAATCTTGTGAAAAACATTTTCCAAATCAAATATCTTATCCTCCTTCAAGGTTGAATGCATAGACCTTAGAGAGGGGCTGTTATTTACTAGAACGTGTGGCCTCTCTACTAATGAAGTCGAAGGGGATGCTTACCGTGTAGTACATGCATTCTTCTCAATGATTCTCTTGCCAAAGATGGAGTAATTATAGCCGACATTAAGGAAAATTTGTCTTGGTCCAATAATTGTAAATATAATTTTGTGGCTAGGGAAGGGAATTGTGGCACACTCCTTGGCTTTCTCTAGTTTTAGCTTTGTGTTGGATTTTGTTGGGATGGATATGGTCCCAATCTCTGTAGCTCCTTCTGTGACGGCGGACTTGGCTCAATCAATAAGAAGTTTTTTATTCCAAAAAAAAAAAAATGACAAGAGGGCATCGTATTGTTAGTGGATTGCAAAATATATGCTTTTTCAAGTATGTCCCGCGGAGAGGAAGTTTTCAAACGGCATTTGGCCAAGTTGCTGAAGACCTGGTCCAACCACAACTTCATTAAAGGAACTCCCCAACACGTTATCTTAGGCCACAAACAACTTTCATTTAACATTTTTAATAGGCCGTTTAACATTGTTATTTTAATTTTTATAACTTTTCCCAACTTGTCCCTTAAATTGTTAATTTTGACAATTTGTTTACAACCTTTTTAAATTATTGCAATGCATCCTTATTTGCAAAATTCCCTTAAATTGAAAATTTGCATTTGGCCTTCAAAAAAGGTTGCATTAGTGTTTGAATTAATTTCCAAAAAAAAGAAAAAAACAATTGGACAACAAATTTTGAGCCTCACATGAGTTGCACGTGGGTTTTTTGCCTCCGATTTAACGGCAAGCTTAGCAAAATTAGACATATTGCAAGAATCTCAAAAAATCTGAAGTACAAAAAAATAATTTCTCAAAATTGAAAACGTTTGATTTGAGAGGCAAATTGTCAAAAGAAAAAATTTAGAAAGCGAAAAACCTTTGATCCAAATGAAAAACACCATGAAAATAACACAAATTTAGTATGTAATCCAATATTTTTTTCTTCTTGAAAGGTGTGTGGAAGCCAATATTATTCTCTCTTTGATCAACAATTATCTACCGCCCGGATACCATGGACATGGCGTACGAGTACGTAGACGACGTCGCAGCGACATGATTCTCTCCTCCATAAGGAGTAAAAGCGGCCAGCTTCGGCCTGTGATTATCACATGCCCCCTCTGCCGTAGGATCATCATCATCATCAGTCGACAGCAAATCAAGGACGACCATCTGCGTATCAGGCGGTTCGTCTACCGCCACGCGTCCCTCCAACATCTCCACCACTTGGGCCATTGTGGGCCTACTCCTGGCCCGTTCTTGTATGCACCAGAAAGCCACATGGGCCAATTTCTCAACCTCTTTCTCATCCAATCCTCCGCTCTCAACTATCCTCGCATCAACCACTTCCATAAGTTTCCCCTCTCTCATCTTCTCGTTTACTATCTTTGGAAAATATTGCCGCTTCCTTCTTGACTTGTGATTACCATTTTCTAAGAAGCTTACGTTTCTTCGGCCTCCGATCATCTCCAAAAGAACCATTCCATAGCTATAAATGTCGGATTTCTCTGAAATTCCGTGCTCGAGTAACCACTCTGGTGCAAGATAACCTCTAGTTCCTCGAATGGTTGTTAAGACTCTACTCTCGTTCTTTCCCATTAGCTTGGAGAGGCCGAAATCGGAGACAATCGCTTGGTAGTTCTCATCGAGGAGGATGTTCTCGGGCTTCACGTCGAGGTGGAGAATTCTTGTCCGGCAGTCGTGGTGGAGGTAAGCAAGTGCCTTGGCTACGTCTAGAGCAACTCTGTATCTGTAGTAAAAACAAAAGAGTGAAAGAGTCTAACTATAAAATTTCAAAACAAGAAAGGCTTTGTTTGAGAGATAAGTTGAAACTTTTAAGTTTAAATTCGCTACATTATAAAGCTCTCATATGGTATAGTAGTCTGCTACAGTGTAAAATTCTCACATACTACAGTGTTTAAGTTTTAACTTTAAGTTTTAACTTAGTTTCCAAATTAAGTGTAATACTTTATAGAAAAAAAAAATCACTTTGATTAGTTGAGTGGTGGAAAAAAATTGTTATTTTGTGTTTTTTAAAATATTAAAATAGTATGTCTAAAGTTGTAGGCATATCACCTGATTCCACCTCAAGTTAATGAGTTTTAAGCTTATAAATTAAGAAAAAAGGTAGTACGTCTCCATTTTAGTATATCATTTCACTCATTTGAGTACCAGATAGCCTATATAAAAAATTTTAGTCATTGTTTAGGGGTAACAGAAACATATTATTTCAATCTTATAGGGCGCTTGGTACAATGATTCGAACTCATTCATTTGAAGTGTCTATAATGTAAAGCTCTCAACAACTAGCCAGCTACAATATAAAACAAAAAACAGTTATGGTGTAAACCTTTTATATACTATAGTATTTTGAATCAAAATTAGTTGAAACCAATTTTAAATATCCAATTTAATGTATCTTCACCACCGTCGATGACAACTAAAACCACGATTAAGATTGCTAACAACTGTTGATGTTATACTCTTTGAGAAAACCAATCTCAAATACCCAATTCAATGGGTCTTCACCACCGTTGACCGTAATTAAAACCATGATTAAGATTGATAAACACTTTTACCGTTTCCCCCTTTAAGAACACAGAAGAACAAGATTTAAAAACCATATTTTGAAAAAAAAATAGTTGAAACCAATCTCAAACACCCAGTTCAATGTATCGTCACCACTGTTGACCACAATTAATCACAATTAAAATTAATTGGTAACGGCTTTGATATTTTCCTCTTTGAGAACATATAAGAACACGATTTAGAAATTTCTAAAAGGAAAAAAAAAAAAAAAAAAGAAGAAGAACGCGGTTTAACATAAGGTTATGGAGTACTGTTTCATGAGTTTTGGTCTATTGAAATGCCCAAATCTTAATCTTAAGTTAGACAAGCCTCATTAGTTGTCTTATTTTGCAACAAAATGCTCCTTATAAACTTAGATCATTTCCTACTGATACAAGTTCCAGCAACTTCATTTTGGCCCTGATTGACATTTTAAAGCTTGTAAAAAAAATACAATTTGTATTTGCAATTTTTTAAAAACCAAAGGTGGAAAGTATCAACATAAAAAGGAAGTGTTTAAGTTGCAATTAATCCTGTATTTTTTATGAATCTAACTAAAATTTAGCCATTCAAAAAACAACAAAACGGTAGAGGTTTTCTTTTCTTGTTCTTTCCTCTTTTATCCTACCCTATAGTGCATCTTTAACCCCTCAAAAAGAAAAAAAAAAAAAAAAATCCCATCTTCAATTATGACATTTAAAAAAAATTAGTTAATTTAAAAAAAAAAAAAAAAAAACAGCATACCTTAGGTCCCAAGATAAGCACCCACCTCGCTGGCGACCATGGCGGTTATGATTTTCCCTTTTGGGGAAAATCCAACAGTCCAAAGATCCATTCAACACATACTCATAAACAAGAAACCTAGGTTCACTTGGAACACAACAGTACCCTAAAAGCCGCACAAGGTTCACGTGCTGAACGCTGGCGATCGCCGCCACCTCAGACCGGAATTCCTTCTCGCCACGCTCCTCTCCGTTGATGCGCTTCACCGCGACGGAAGTGCTGTCGCTCAGGATTCCCTTAAAGACAGATGCAGAAGCTCCTTGACCTAGTTGGGCTTGAAAATTTTCCGTTGCTTCTTCTAGCTCCTTGTATCGGAACTTGATGGGGACTCCGGCGACTTTTCGGAGGAAGCTGTACTCGATTCGGAGCTCTCGGCCTTCGGAGACGAGTTTTGATTCCAAGATCTTTCGGCTGCGGTTGTAATGGCGTCTGATTATGAGCCAAGCAAAGACGGCGAGGATGACCGCAACGCCGGCCCCGCAGATGAGGAAGAAGGCCTTGGAGAGTTTGAGAATGATGCGAGCAACGATGATCAGGACGATAAGAGTAATGACTGTGGAACAAGCTATGATGTTGGCTTTCTTGTTCTCCATTAAAGGTCATTCTTGTTTCAAGTTGGAGTTGAGATATAGAACATATCTCTCCTTTCAGTCTTCTGTCCTTTTTTTTTTTTTTTTTTGAAGCTTACTTAAGCCTTTTTTTGTTTTTTTTGAATAATTGTATTTGTTTTGTATTTTCTTGCCTTCGGGGAAAACTGTGGAAAGTAAAGTGCACGAAAAAAATTTGACTTTTGGAGCGAAATGAGAACGTTCAATCCCCAAACCAGCTAAAAGTTGAAAAACATGTAGTGTTTCAATTTATAAATGTACCTTTCATCCAGGAAAAAATTGAATATGTACCGAAAGAAACCTCCGGACTGAACGACTTTTTCATTTTGTTGTTTTAATGCTTTTAAAGTTAGTCATGGCTCTAATTTTTGTGGACTTTGTTTGGTCAATGATTTGGATAAAAGTGGTAGGTTAATCTAAAAATATAGTCCGTTAGATTCATAACTTTGAGGACAAAAATTTAAAATTTTATAATAGTGAATACTTAAAAAAAAAAAAAAAAAAAAAAAACAGTTCGAACTTACAAAAAATGAGCAAGATCAATTTTGGAAAACAGTTATGTAATCCTGTTTCATTAGAAACATAACACTTCCAGATTGTAAAGTACCAAAATTGTCTATCACCTAACATTAATCCTCTTTCTTCTCCTCTTTTTCTTATCTATTCTCCTCCTTTCATTTCCATGGCTGCCGCCCAACACGCCGGCAATGACTCACGAGATCATATCACCACATGACTCACGAGATTAGAGCGGCACATGGCTCCTTTTAAAAGTTGTTTTGTTTAAACTAATGAGATAAGAATTAAGTTTAATAAAAAGGAGGATATGAATTTGTGAATAATATTTGAAGAAATTATTCTTTCAAAAGAATAGTTTTTACAATTTTTTTTAATTTTAAAGGCAAAATAGACGATAGTTTTTGCAACGAACTGTCGTTTAATGTGAGTATAGGATGACAGTTTTCTTTAGAAACTGTTGTCTATTGCTATAAATAACACCCAAAGAACTTTAAGCGACAGTTAAAAACCATCCTGCTCCTGTAGAATTTTTTGGGATTCAAATTGTTGGTTGGGATTTTTATTTTTATTTTTTTGGTTTAAACTTGTTAGAATTGAATTTTTGAAACCTGAAGAGAAGGAAGAAGTGTTAAATTAATTAGAATTTTGAATTTAAACTTGTATAGTTACTTGTAAATGTATATTCTAACTTTATATTTAGTTTTGAATTCGGATAATATTTATGTTTTAGGATTTTTTAAACTTTAGTTATGTTTATCTGTTTTTAGAGAGAGTTTTGATGATTAAGGAATATTGAGATTTCTAGATCCTCCAATTATATTCTTATTCTCCTCTCTTAGTTCTATTTCTTTTTGATACATGCTCAGTTTCAGCTACTGTTAAATGTTAAATTACAGGGACAAATTCATTCAATTTCTTATAGCTTAACAATTTCAAAAATTAATATGTTTATGCTCGGGAAATATCCTTGAAATACCTGTACTTAAAATATATATATAATAAAAATATATATATAATAAAAAAACCCTAAATCTTTAAATTTCTTTTTTTTTTTTGATCTGGTATAGCAAGTAATATAAATTGCCATATCTTCAAATACAATTAAAGCTTAGGCATATTTCTATAATTTTACATGTAATCATTCATGGTTAAAAAAAAAAAAACCATTAAAAATTCTTATATATGTATATATATGCATATATCACCTTTGATACCTTGATTTCGTTTTTTTGACACATTAAATAATATTTCTACAAGAAACACCATCTTGATATCGTAACTTCATTTTTTATTATATGAAATCACAATTTTATGCGTCAATCAAGTTTAAAAATATTTTTAAAAAAATAAATCTAAATTCTAAAAATATAGAAAAGTAACAAAACTAAAACCTTTTTGAAAAGAAACCTTAAACCAATTCTTTCTGGTTGATAAAAACTAACAAAAGTTAAAAAAAAAAAAAAGAAAATAACACGCTTGAAAGAGCTGTACTCGTCTTATGGTTTATTGAACACTTTTGACTTTTGTTAGGTGCTCTGACGACCCAGTCATTTACGGTGAACAATGACTGGCCAACCACTGAATTGAAGTTCCCATATAAATTGCCCCCTTCAAGTTGTCTCCTTGAATTGACGTTGCCACCCACTGAATTAAATTTCTCCATATATATATATATATATATATATATATATATATATATATATGACAAGGTACGATAGATTAGGTTTTTTCTAACTAATCTAATATGGATTGGGTACGATAGATTAGGTTTTTTCTAACTAATCTAATATAGATGGGGTATGATAGATAGGCCTTTTTTGTTTTTTTTGTTTTTTTTTTTTGACTAAAACCAGTTTTTCGTTTACATATTTTTAACTTGATTAATGACATAAAAGATTGTTAAAAAGTTAATCTAATAATAAAAATACAGAACCAACTGGTAATATCAAAATACCTATATAACCATAATAGCTCTCTCGTTTTTAATGTTCAAAATAAATCATGTGATGTCCTTTAAAAAATTTAAAATCATTTTTAGTTACCTTATTATTTGATTTTATTAAATAACATGGTAAAACTATATCAATTAAACACTATTTAAGATACCAAATATTAAATAGGTAATCCGGATAAATTTTTAACATAACTTAATATATATGGCCACATCAACACTCTAAGCATCTATTTCTTATTAAATTTAAATTTGTTTAGTGCTAATTGAGCTTATATGTTCTGACCAATGCTTACACAAGAGTTGAAAATCGATGTTTCTAGTAAAACAATTAGAAAGACACGGTCATCTCGGATAAGCGGTGAAAATGTCATCCCTCGAACTCTGTGCACATACCTACTATGGCCCCAAAATCACATAACTCAAGGAGGTAAAATGCGTGTGACACATACAATCCCAATTTTGCCCTTTACACCCGATTTCAGATGGCAAACACCATCCAGATCTTTGCACATTCGCCCCTCCATATGAAATCAGTAAAAAAAGGACGGAAAACGCTCACATGTTTCTTATTTAAGACAAAATAAAGGTCAATATTGCAACCGACTAAAAACTTAAAAGATTATGAAGATCAAGATACAGAGTCTTTTTTTTTTTCCCCTTAGCTATCTTAATAAATGATGTACTTTAAGAGAGAATGCTTTCGGGTAGGACGGTGGACTTCATGATACTCAACGTGGACCGGTACTGTTAGTCTTTTTAGTTGCTTCTCTAGTTTTTTAAATCATCCCACGTCGCATATTTTAGGCCATTAAGTGAGAGTGTCAGTGATGGGCCACCTGATGTATTGAAGGTAATTTTGTAACTAGGTAATGACTTTTGACGCTTTCTGGTAAAGTGCTTCGCAAGATAATATATGAAAAAACGACCACAACTTGACCGCCCTTTTATGATAATCTTGCTTTGAATCATTTGATTCGACAAAATCACCCCTTTTTAATTTGCAGTATTATTTATCAAACTGCTTTTAGAAATATAAAAGTAATATAGTATTGTTTTTAAGGTAAGGGAAAATATTTTTGTTTTAAAAAATAATTTTTTTTTAAAATTATGTTGAGAATGTTTTTAAAATTTTTGTTTTAAAAAATATATGAAAATATTTTTAAAAATTTTAAGGAGAAAAGTAATCGAAGCCATAAATAAAATAATTTAATTATTTTAATGCTCAAATTACTAACTCAATAAAAAAAAAAAAGAACTCAAAAACGCATTAACAATCTATTAACCCCCAAAAAAAAACCAAGGCTTGTGGAAGTAGAAGAAAGGAAAAAAAAAATAAAGTTCTTGAATGGCCACGAACGTCAGCCTCGTGATTTGTCAAGAGTCCGGAGCTTTCTCATGTTCTGACGCAAAAAAAGACCTTGTTCGTTGGTCGCCGCTCGTCGGAGGAGATTGACTCATCTCGGTGAATCATTTGCGAGGAGTTGTGGGGAATCTCGTCTGAGGATGGCAACGAGACCCGAGCTGGCCAATTTGGGAGACGAGCGGCGGACGTGGGCGAAGCGACGAGTTGGCCGACGTCTGCGACGAGTTGACTGATCTGGTCGACGACGGCGAAGGGGGAGGACTTGAAGTGTTGGCCGACCTGGGAGACAACGGCGGAGTAAGGCAGAGTGACGAGTTCACTGGAGACAAGGTATGTGCACGGTTGGTCTGGACTGAGGAGGTCTAACAGATTTTACCATATAAATCTTATCCAAGCTACAACGAATATGCATACCATCGACTACCCCAACGACGAAAAAAAAAAAAAGCCAATACGGTAGTCGGCGGTTCACTGCGATGAATGAAACGACGGAGATGGGACAGGCAGTCAAATGGAAGGGAAAATGGCTTAGATGGTTGGCCGAGGAAACTATTCCACTATTTTGTTTTGGGAAGGACATAGACAAATTATGCCCAAAACGCTACGTCGTTTGAATGGGTAATTGTTTAAAAACAAATATTTGTCCCCACTGAGATTAACCGGTTAAGGGAAATGGAGGTCACATGTACTTTCTTGTTCTTTGAGCTGATCACGACCGTCCGTTTCCATTTGAAAGGCTGAGGAGAAAAGGGGATACATCCACCGGGTGGATGAAGTGAAGCCATATATATACATATATACATATATATATATATATATATATATACCGTATTATTACCATTCACCCGGGTGATATAAATGGCCCATGTTTTACCCCCCGTTTAGATTTAAACCAACGGCTGTGGAAAGATACAGAGCAATGTAATCAATCTCCGCCCACTATCACCTGTTTACCGGTTGATTGTTTTTAAAGGATGCTTTATTTAATTATTTATTCATCCATAGAAGGGCAAGAAACGACAGGCATTTATATCCATAGAAGGGCATTTATTCATTATGGCTTTTTCTTTCTTATTTTTCATTTACTCAATTCTTTGAGTTTTTAACCGTTTCCTTTTTTCGACCTCTTTTGACCCAAATACTTTAATATTTATTTGTGTTTATAAACATCAGTTTCGTGCTTTATGCCTTCGTCATTTTTTATGCAGCTGTTGTTTAATACTATATCTTCCAAGACGAAGTTTAAATTGGCGTTTCTATGTAATTTGTAATTAAGTGGTAGGTGTTTAAGGAAAACCAGTACGTGAAGTTGGATGCATTTGAATAATGTACCCTTTTAAGTATGCAGAAAAAGCAAATATTGATTGCTCTATTAACTCCGCTCTGCTCGCCTGATGAAGATAACTCTAAAACAATTCTCAATTATTTACTATAGATGATATATCCCACCGATGTTAAAGACCCTTAGTACTGCATTATAAGCAAATAAAAAACGAAATGGCATTGCAAATATAAAAACAAACACCACAGACACCACATGGTAAGAAGAACAACACCACGGACACCACATGGCAACAACACGTCCAACAATGATGATGGCATGCGTTGGCCTTTCATGCAGTACACAAACAGCAACCGACAGATAGTTATCGTCATTTCGACTTCTCTTTCGATTTTCAGCTAGTCAAAGACGAGCTCGAACAAATTTATCGACCTTTAATTATCATTTCATGTTAATTTTCAAAAATACAAAAAAAAAAAAAAAACTCATTTTATCTTCCCCTTCCGAACATTTACACAATCCAAGGAGGCAATTACACTTGACAATTATCATATTCCTTATATTTTGGAGGTATGATGAAGTAAATAGCCAGGAATTGGAATCTATTCCTTCTTTCAAGAGAAGAAGATGAATGATTCTCTTGGATATTGATTCGGGACTTCAATAATTAGAGAGTTCAATTTATTATTAAGTTCATGAATTTATTATTTATTAGAGGATCACTAGCATTTAAGAATAATTAAATAAACAGAGAGGTTAATGGATATTATCTATCTTTAATTATGAATATTTATGGAGGATCGACTTATATGAAATGACTATATTAAATGAATGACTCTAAGCAATGAGTAATTAAATATCTATAATGTCAAGAGTACAATTTCAAGTATTTAGTGAAATTATATTGGAATTAATAAAAGAGTAATATATTAATTAAAAAGTTTAATTAATGTATTGGTTTTATTAGAGCTTAAAATTATGAGTCTATTAATTCCCCCACCATCTTTGTAAATATTGTTTGGACAAGTGAAATTATTGGTTTGAAATAATTAATTTAGAATTATGCAATTCTAAATTAAATATCACTCAAATAAATTAATTATAATTTAATTTTTATTTATTAAATAATTAGATTATTTAATGCATAAAATAAAATAAAATAAAATAATTAATTTTAAAAAACACACAGTGGGTGCATCCAACTGTGTGGGTGACGCACACAATAGGAGGGTCTCACTGTGTGTGGCACTTATGCTATCAAGGAAAAGTCCCTTGCATACATCAAAGCTTGTTTATAAAGTTTTGAAATTTAGTAGAGTAAATTGTATTGTTGCATCCCAAACTATACAATTTTTGTGTAATACATCTTGAACTTTTAATCTTGGTAAAATACACCTTGAATTTTGAAATCATTAATAATTGAGGTCTAGTAGCTGATGAGCATTAAAAGAAATGGACAATTTTGGTCATAGGATTTACACATGAGTTTTTTTAAGGGTAAAGCTCATTATTTAAAAAAAAAATTGAAACTCAACACATGAAAAATGATATTTAATAGAAATTAAAGTAGCTATTGGATCTCAATTGCTACTGATTTCAAAACTCAGGTTGTATTCTATCAAGATTAAAAGTTCAAAGTGCATTATGCAAAACTACAACAGTGCAATTTACTCTATTTAGTATTTTCAATTTTTAATAAATGTGATTTAATTCAAATATAGAAAGTTTAAAAAAGAAACAAATAAGATTAGGTAACAAGCAGTATTCTTACATGCACTATCTGAGAGATGGTGGTGCATACATAGAGAATCTTTTTGTATGTGGTGCCTATCACAGTACCGAGAAAGGGAAACTTGTGTCTTTTTACTTTAATTTAATATTTGATATTAAATTAATATAAGAAGACTTACCACTACAAGAAAATATTGATTACACGACATTTATTTCACGACCGTTTCACAAAAACCGTCGTGTAAAAGGCAAAAATACGCGACAAATTACGCCCGTAAAAACGAAGACGGTCGTGGGAAGGTGTGAAGATACCACGACGGTTTTC